>CALYDF020001755.1:0-18435 GCA_944474145.2 Dicrocoelium dendriticum
AATTGCTGTGCCAATCCACTGGGCTGCAGGCAGCGGCACTTATTTGCTACAAGCACTAAGGCTTCTGTGTAGACGGAATGGGGATCGTTAAACGGTCCGGTTTTCTATGAGGACGAGAGAAACCTTTTGTTTGCCTGTTTTCCGACGATGGACAGGACCGGATGGAAGAAGCTTGGCGCGTGATGCACTTCCGGTGAGGAACGTCGTTTGTGTTCCTTGACCCTGTCCCCAAGACTAGCTCTTAAGAGCCCCACAACTTCACCACAATGGGAAAAGTCGTACGGGAAAGAATGTGCCTTTTGTTGCACGTCACTCTATATATGAAGGAGAGTTACAGAAAGTATGCAACACGTTACTCGCCTGCACTGGAAGTAACGATAACCACAGTTGGCAAAATCTCGTGCTGATGTTCAGATTCCATTGGACTCCAGATGGGTATGGTAAGGGAACCGTTCAACAAAATATTGCTCACTCTTGTGTGTGTACTGGGATAGAGAGCAGCTAACAACAGTAGTAAAGCCAAAGAAAATTGACCGTGGATTAGCGTTTGTCATCTATGGAAGGCTAACCCAAATTAGCTGCACATCACGCCGAGCTCTGCTTGTTAGCTTCGAGGCAATTCGGAATTTGCAGCCACTGCCCAGCCAATCATCAGTGAGTTAACCATTAAGGAACCATATAACGCAACTATTAAGGGACACATGCTTACTCTTGACTTTTGATCTCGTTGTATCAATATTATCTGGTCATATCCACTATCTAGTCTTTTATCCACCTACTTGGAGTAGTTAAGATCATATCAACTGGCAGCCTCAGCAGACGATCTCCGTGCGATTCTTCAATAGCAGCAGAGGCAGTTCGAAGCCGCGCAACTCCATCTACTCGATACAAGACACCGCAAGATGAACAAACCAATTAGGAGTCGATTGTGTCTACAATTCAGTTTTTCCAACATGACGTTTCATCTGGTGTTACATTTGAGTCCTGGTTCAAAAGCTGAGAGGACTTAGTTCGGAATGAGTTCGGTGACAAGGAGAATTCATGGCGATCACGAACACTGCTTCGTATGGGCCACGGAACACGACCGTTTTGTAAGGTACATTTTGCGAAAAACCCCGCGTGATTTTTCTTTCGATGACACGGTGCAATGTCCCACTCAGATATTTGGCGAACGTTCCTTACTTTTCAGCACACGCTATCACTGTTTAAAACTTGTCAAACACTCCATGGTTTATATTTCATTACATAACTTATGCTCAATTATAGTTAACCACGTGGAAATCGAAACGGCCTTAATCTGCGCATCACGTGGCTCCCTGCCCCACGATGGAAACATCGCGAATGAGTATATAGTTGTTGTTCCGGGCCTATATTTTCAAATCGGCTTGCGCCCCACAACCCACCAAGTTGCTGCTCCCTTTACCGTTTATAAAAAAAATTTGATGGCTGATGATAAAACGGAACACCAAATCGGACACAATTCGCATAATGAAAAACTCTAGCTCCTGTGGCCACAATGGTCAAGACTGGCGTCCTTTAATTATATATATCGAGAACCGTTTCACTCTCTACCTACTCGGCAAGGACATGCAGAAAACGAACGACTGACCATTTACTGTTCGTTATATACCCTTCCGGCAAGATGAAATTCATCGTTCCCATCATCCAGCAATGCGGCACGGAATATTCTGGCTTTCATTTTTTGGCTGCATTGTATAAACCTCTTGCACTGGGTCTCCAGCTCATTTTCACCTTTCCTGTCCCAGCCAGCTCCGCTTAGGAGGCGCATACCCACTGTGACGAGGGGACCCAGAAGGTCGAAAAGCCGGCGATTCTGCTGCCTTTTTCCTGGACTAGCCTAAGTCTGCTGATTGGGAGTTTGACAAACAAGGGTGTAGCTGAAGTATAGCCAAAGCCTCACTACTAACTCCTTCGGAATATACAAATTATAATCCGTTTAGCTTCTACGTCCTATGTGGTACATTAGGCGCCTATGACGGGAAGCCCTAAACTCTTGAGGTTAGCCACTGTGCTCCTGGCACGTGTCATAACTGGCCTGGCTGTGGAAGTTGCCGCGGGCGTATGTACATCCGGCCTATCTGGGATGCCAGTGGGCAAAAGTAGGATCGTTGACCTACGATGTACGCGCTGACGAGGTCCATTTTGGATTCAAAAAATAAGACGCGGCAACTTTGGCTGGCCCTGTGTGAAACTCTGCAATCCGCTAGAACTGTGGTCCATGAGCTGGGCCCTGGAGGATTAAATATGAGAGCAGTCATGCGGGAAATATGTAAAACATAATAATAAATTTTTTTCCTCGATAGACAAAGCTATACTTTGGAAATGGTATGATCAGAAAATTTACAGAATGGTCCCAGGTTCAAAATACATACAATGGTCTGCATGGCCTTTTAGAGCAATTGTTATAACCATGTGTGTGCACGTTTGCAAGGCACAGAGGCCTAATAACGGATCGGAAAAGCCGTCCCTACACGAATTTGATGGGGGTGTGCAAGAGGACCCACTGCAGGGAAGTTCATGTATCTTCTAGTAAAAATGGGAAACGTCAATCATCTCACTCAAATGGGCAAGTTCTTGAGGGTTATTTAAGCCGACTTTACAATGAAAATTTCTGTCGTCCCCAGGCGAGCAGTATAACAACCCCAAGGATCTTGAACGTTTTTAGTATGGGACAGCTCAACACTTTGTGGGGCATTCTGCGAGTGGAAAGACATGTGACCGCATGACAATGAGGGCATTGTTTAGTATTAGATTTGTGGAACCAGCAGGAAATCAGGACGAATATTGTCCGTTAAAGGATAGCAACAGGGTGTTTTCCGCACAGCTTGTTGGTTGGCTAAAACGCGAGGTCCGTGCCCGCACGCGCCGCAATGGACCCGCTATTAATCCGGAACACCCAGCCGATGTGTAGCTCGCTTCTTATATGCCCATAGGCGACGCTGGCTGAGAAACATTCCCGTCAAGAATTATTTGCATTGACGGCATCAAGGATAGCGATTTGGTCAGGTGATCATGATTTACGGTAACGGACATTTCCAAGGACGTTTGGGGATTAGGTAGGTTTCATCGGCTTATGTATGTCGCTTTCTGGCCGTCCTTTAGGGTTGGGGGATATTCATCGAGTATTCGGATACCTGTTCGGTGGAGGACGTGACATCAATTCCGAGTTGCAATTTTGGTACCATTTGCGGGAGTTAGGCAATGCATAGAGCCGTGGTATTATACAGTTATGCCATAACAAGGGTTGCACGTGTGCATTCAAGGTAACCATGGCGCTTTCGCGAAGGGCTCCTGGCTATGCCAGGAGGTTATAGTGCCCAGTAAAATTAATGCCTGTAGACCAAATGGATGGTGTTGGTTTTCGGGAAGGCTACTAACGCACCACTAAAAGAGACCGGAGCGCGACATACCTCATGATCTCCCCGTCCTAACTAGGGCAGGTTTCGATAATTATTGCCTTGCTGGGAGTATATCTGCATCGATGAGTCGTGTCACAAACAGCTGGAGGCCCCCTACGGCGCATTCTGTCCGCGCCATTTCACTGGATACTTGCATTCTTGGATGGAAGTGAGCACATGTGTACTTGTGCGCCCGGTCTCAGCTTATTTTTTTATCCAAAGCGGGGCCCCCCCCCGTTCGCAGCGGCTGACCCAAACCAGTAGCCACCTCAGTACTCTCGGACCGACTGCTGTGCGCTCCTCTGCGTCCAACCACGATAGTCACCCCTCCCCTGCCCCGCAGCGCAGCTTCCCCGGGGCACCTCCTCCCCCCTTATGGTTTACCCCTCGGAGCGTCATTAAAGCTAGGGACTGTGTGGAAGGCCCCTCGCGGGGGCTCTCTGACGGTCACACCACTCGCCCATTACACTCGACTGAAACTCCCTATAGCACCTTCTCTCTACTTGGCTGGCTTTACCGGTCCATTATTCAGGCATGGGTTATACACGATCCCTTGGTATTAGAAGCAAACGTACATATCACACTCTCTGAGATACACTACAATATCCCTAAATAATTGTATTTCGTCGACCCCATTATCCGACGCGCGCTAGCCCCCACTCCTGGAGGCCCACATTCCCCGCACCCGCCCCAGACTCCTAACGTTACACACTTCTACTACAAACATTTCGCCTATTGGCCCACCCCTCCCACTGTCGACCTCCACGTCCCCCCGACCTACCAGCTAGCAACTATCTATTGGTCGTATGCCTCCATGATATTATATCATTAATTCAGATCCAGTTTTTTCTCACCCGTCTTTCATAGTGGATACAGCACCCCTACTTAGGCAAGACTCAGGGTTTAAAAACTCCTTGTGTTTCAAAACGATGATACGTCGGGTTCAATCGTGTGTGTAGTTGATCCACGGTGTCGGGAATCGAGTCTGAATATCCAGTCGATGAATCTACCGTAGTCCCGACCTCTTGCCAGTAGGTAGTTTGGGGCTGTGACTTTATTCAGTGGCGAGTCCACATCGCCACGTCGCGTGTTGTTAAACAGACATTTGTGGCCTTTTTATAGGGAGAACGCTTGCCAGGCGAAAACCCACCACGTCCTGCAACCTGCCGTAAAGCGTTTTGAACATTAATGTTGAACTGGCAAAAGCCGCTTGGACGACTGGTTTTCACCTTGGATCTCATTTTTTGCGAAGTCACACGATTTCGTAAGTGATATTACCTACGACTGTCCTCTAGGAGCCAGTGACCACGTCTGCATATCCTTTCGATGTGCTCTAACTAAGTGTCATCAAGCTACCGCTGAGGCATGTCCAAATATTTGGCGGGCAGACTTTAACGCAATACGAGCCAAAGCTTCAGTTTTGCGTTGTGCGATCACCGTGGCTGACACCGTTGAGACAGCCTGGGAGAAATTTAAGGCATACCTCACCGAGATTGCTCCCCACATCCCATTCACTAAGAGAAGGGTGACACGGGCGCAGCCTCCATGGATAGATCACACAGGTAAATACCTGCTCAGGAAGCGCTCTAAGTGCTGGCGAACTTACCAAGCGGCTTCATCAACCAGCACCTACGAAAGCTATCGAGCGGTTAGAAATAAATGTAAGCATCATCTTAGAACTTTTTGTCTTCAGTACGAGGAGGATTTGGCTAACGCAGCCGTAAAAAACCCAAGGAAGTTTTTGCTTACGTAAAGAGACGTAGCGGTACAAGCTCGTCTGTGCCCGCTTTACTACGAGCGGACGGGACCCATGGGCATACCGACTATGATAATGCCTGTATACTTAGCGAACAGTATACTGGTGTCTTTTCTCATGAGGCCTCTCTACCTCAAGTTGAGCTGGTCACTAAAGTTCCGGAGGATTCTTGCCTAACTGAAATAAGCATAACGGAGACACAAGTCTTCAGGCTATTGCAAGGGCTAAATCCTTCCAAAGCTTCTGGCCCTGATTCAATTCATCCGAAGCTGATGCATGAATTGGCCGCTGAGCTAAGTGGCCCTCTGACATGCATGTTTACAATATCACTCGACAGCTGTGCCTTACCTTCTGAATGGAAGAAGGCAATCATCTGTCCGATTTTTAAGGGCGGGGACAGAGTTCTGCCCGCGAACTACCGGCCTGTCAGCTTAACAAGCGTAGTAGTTAAGTTGTTTGAAAAATTGGTCAGGGATTCGGTGGAGAATCACCTGATTAAGTTTAACCTTCTCAGTGCGGCCCAGCACGGATTCCGTAAGGGATTTTCATGTCTGACAAATTTGCTTGTAGCTCGTGAAAGCTGGGCTGAGGCAGTAGACAACGGCCACGCCATCGACGTGCTTTTCGTTGACTTCTCGAAAGCCTTTGATACTGTCCCACATCAGCGACTCTCATTGAAGTTGAGATCGTATGGGATATCTGGAGCCGCCCTTAAATGGGTTTCTGCTTTCCTAGAGGGCAGAGAACAGTGTGTACGCGTGGAGCGTAGCCTTTCGCTTAGACAAGCTGTTCTTAGTGGCGTTCCGCAGGGCTCGGTTCTAGGGCCGTTGCTTTTCGCAATTTATGTCAATGACCTACCCCAGGAGCTTGGAGTACCGTCGCTATTGTTTGCTGATGACCTCAAGCTCTGGAATATTGTGGATATCCCTGGTGGCTCTGAGGCACTTCAGAGTGCTTTGGATAGGCTCTGGGATTGGTCAACGTTATGGTTGATGCCCATAAATCAGGCGAAATGTTCTGTCCTCCGCATTGGAGGTGCTAGTCCCCCCACGCGCTATGTAGTTGGTGGAAGTGAACTCCCTGTTGTCATTCAGCAGGTTGATCTAGGTATCACCCATACCTCATTGCTTCACTCTGGGGAAAATTGGAGGAAGGCTGCTTGTAGAGGGTTCCGTATGATGTGGTTTATTCGCCGCTCCTTCGGTGTCCTAACGGCCAATATCTTTGTGAAGCTGTTCTCAGCTTTCGTGCGACCTCACTTAGAGTACTGTATCCAGGCTTGTCCACCTTGTCTTGTAAGGGACAAAATGGAACTGGAGAGGGTTTTGCGAGTGGGTACAAGGTTAGTGCAAGGATTACGGGGGCAAACGTATCCCGAACGTTTGCTTAGCTTGGGTATGTACTCAATGCACTACCGCAGAATTAGAGGAGACTTGATTCTCACTTACCGTATCTTAACGGGTAAGATCGGTCCAGACTTGTCCTGGCTATTTAGTCCCGCCAAGCTGCCTAGTCTCCGAGGTCACCCGTTGAAGCTGCACAAACAGCGTTCTGACCGGGTAAGGACGGAAACTCGCTTGTCGCGTCGAGTTATTGAACGTTGGAACTCGCTTCCAGCGCACGTGGTTAGGGAGTCTACGGTAGAGGGTTTCGAGCGTCAATTAGATGCTCTAGGGTGGCAGTACCAAACCTTCCCCTTCTCCTAACCGACTTGTATCTTCAACTTTCCCTTCGTTCTTTTTTAATTTTCTTCTCACCTTGGTATTATCATTATTTAGCTGACATTCCTCCTTTTCTTTTCTTAACTTACCCTTCACTCTTTTACTTCACATAAACCGGCCCGGCAGGGACTGCTGGGCAGGAAAATGTGGGCAGTAATTGGTTGGACAGGGTGTGATGCGGTCTTTGTTTTAGGCTTTTCAACATCTCAAGCAGACCTGTCAATTCCCGATCCAACGATACGCAAAAGAAGGAACATTCACGGGATTATCCTATCGTTCCGGTCCCAACTGAACTTGAACTTGAACTTGAACCTACGGTTTTTCGCGGGGTAATGGCTTCTAATTTCCTCTGTTAGTTAGACGGGTATTTTGCTCTGGGTCGCCATGATTTTTGGGGTCGCTGGAGGAGAGGGACATCGCGATTTTTCTTCTTGTTGTATGTCCAGGTGAGCAAAAGTTTCAATTTTTCCGCTGTCTAGATTTTTCAGATGTATACTGTATGGGAGTATGAGGATATGTCCAGTTCTCCATACTGAACAAGGGTTATGGTGATTGTAGGTTGGTCCTTGCGGAGTTTTACCATCCTTCATGTCAGTCCTTGTGGGTTGTTCCGTCCGTCTTGGGCCAGAATTGTTCCTCAGTCCAATCCCAGATCTCCAAGATGTCCCGGACCTCAGAGAAAAGGGAAAGTGGGAGACAACCGAGCGAAGACCGCAAGAACAGGCATGGAATTGAATATTGTTAATGTCTTGTGTTATAACATTTGGGCTTGAGACAAAAGCATGTACACTGTGCAACAATAATTATGCTGAAAAATGTCTTTTGAGTATCCTATAGAATCATTAGCCGTATAGGTGGATTGCTATCGCCTGCGTAGGGACAAGAGCGTTGCACCAGTAAGTAAAGTACGAGTATCCGTTTGATATGAGTCGATAGTTGCGTGGGGATAGAGCAAAGAGAGCTTAGAATGTTGGTAGTGATTGTCAGGTGCATGACAGCCCGTTAGTGTAATCCCCCCCAGAGGGGGCATAATAACGCGAAGATAAATAGGTTGCTGCGAGAGTCTTAAAGATCAAATTGGTGCAGGGGCAAGCGAACGGGACTGGATGCAGATATCTAAAGGAGTAAAGGTTATTAAGATACGGGGTGGCTACCTAACAAGCACTGGATCATCGCATATGCATGGGGCCAATGGCCATTAGCTACTTCTGAAAGAGATGCCCGGAATTTACTGGACGACCGACAGATGGTGGCGCTAGGAGTGACTCAGTCGCCAGATGCAGCTATTCCAATCAGACGCTTTGTCACTAGTGTATGCCTATAGGGTCTATGAGTGTATCCTATAGGCAGCGGAAGGTAAGCGATACGCGTCAATAGTCAGCTATAGCTGTGACGCACAAACCAATCGACGAATGAAACGTTGTACGAGGAGCGAGTCCGGATATCCGCCAGAGTTAAATGGAGCCTTAAAGGCGACTAGCTGCTGCTAAGCAGAGAATAGTGGCTCTAGAAAAGAATGAATCAGTGGCTGGCTGTAGCCATAGCATTAAGACGTTTGACTAATACTGGATACCTACAGTTTCCATGAAGAAATCACCATGCGAGCGAAGCTTTAAGAACCAAAAGACAGCAAAGAGAATGATGGTAGGAGCGTCAGTGCGTGGCTCCTTGAAAGCTACATGAGCTCCAACAATGACTAGCTGCTGTCCAAGTGAAGTTGAAGCGAGTAGGACAGAACGACGCCATAACCGCGCGCTCGGAGAGAGAAGACGTGACCAGCAATAAAGCTTTGGCTAAGCCTTCAGGTTACTAGTGGATCCTACGGTGGCACATAATAAGTCAACAAACCATCTGAGCTGTGATGCAAACAATCCAAGAGAATGAACATTGTAAGAAGGGAGCGACTCCTACAGAGCTTCGGATAACCGCAGAGTTAAATGGAGGCTATGGCGACTAACTGCTGCTAAGCAGAGATAGTGGCTCTAGAAAAGAATGTATCAGTGGCTGGTGCAGCCATAGCATTAAGATGTTTGTCCACTATTGGATGCCTACAGTTTCGATGAAGAAGTCAAACATGCGAGCAATGTTTAAGAGAGACATACGGCAGAAAAAAATGAAGGCTCGGTGGAGTCGAACCCCCTTTTCTCTAACCAGCTAGACCTAAGCTCCCTCCATTTCTCGTCTTGGCTTTCTAGGGCCGCCTGGAAGAAGACGGAAAGTAGAGGTTTTCAGAAGGTTGTGGTTAATACCCCGTTCCTACGGGGTCTTAACTGCCGACGTCTTGGCGAAGCTGTTCACAACTTTTGTTCAAACCCATCTGTAATACTGCGTTATGGCATGCCCGCCCTGCCTTGTTCGGGACTAAAGTGAGCTCAAATGGGTTCGGAGAGTTGGTACGAAATTGGTCAGAAATTTTGCACAATACGCTATTAAACTCTGTTCAGAAGTTTGTAGCAGTCTGAAGATTCCCCGGTTTGCCTGTGTAAAAATTCTAACTGAAATTATTTCATTGTACACTTAGGCAACCGGTATGGTATGTTGAACTGATTGCTGAGCTCGAATGCTTGACTTGCACCTCGCCATTTTTGCTTGGCGCTCGCTTCGGTTTGCAACTCGCAACTGCCCTGTGTGTTGTGCATTCTCCGTTCCCCTAGCTAGAGCGTCTACGATGTCGTTCATTTATAGCTAGATAACACGGAATATTTTACTGTACCAGTAAAAGTTTCCCTGCAACTAGATCCGTCTACTCGAATCGCTCTCTGAGCTCCCGGTACAGGCGACCCTCCAAAATCTGACTTTAAACGTAAAACAATGACAGCGAGCACAACCCTTGCAACTTCTCGCCAGGAAGAGGGAAACCGAAATTACAACTTCGTTAAAATAGGTCAGGTACCATAAAGAAGCTTCACTCAGTAGCTTCTAGGGAAAATGCTTCTATTGTGGATTGCCACAGAAGTTTTGATACAAAATTAATCAGCAAGTTATCGATCAACTTCAATCTAGTAACGGGTAAACGCTGGAAATGTTGGGGAGAAAGGACTGCAATTGCGGTGTTGCGCTTAACTCAGCGTAAACAGTAGAAAAAAGCGAAGACTATGGAAGTTAACCAGAAGTGTTCCTCTATATCATTCACTTGAAAAGTTTAATCCTGATTTGGCTGGGATCGTCTACCGAAGAAGGTTGCTGGTGCGAAAAACGGAGGAAAAACTCAAACTTTCGCCTAGTTACTCATCAACGCACAACACAAAGACCCAGCTCTCCTGCTATACCTGCACCCGTTCACAGAATACTACCTGGTAGCGACGACATACGTGCTCGTACCTGATGCACTGGAAGCGTTGACGTTAGGATAGGTCCTCGTGTCTACCCTCCGCAACCCAATGAACCGCGACGGAACTTTTACCCAGTATGCTGAAGTAAAAAAGCGTTAAAATGGAAACGGAAAATAAGAACAGTTGTATAACAGCACCATAACAGATTTCACTATTTAAATGCCCTCCTTTTTGACCGCCACGTTATGCTTGCGTGGTGGCTTATTTTACTAGTTAAATTACCAAAACTGTTAGGTGTGTGCACATTTTCAAAGTAACACACATAGACGGCGCGTAATCAGTCGATGCACGAACGTGTTAACCTGTAACTGTTAATTTGGTGGACTAAACCTAGCCTATCGGGATAATATCATGAGGTTAATTTTAATTTTCTAGTTGGTAGTTGCTATTATTTGAAGAAAGTTTTTGCTGCAGTCATTTCAACCTTATCCGTCTGTAACCACTTTTAACATTTTTTACACAGAAACCTGGAGCAAATTGCTTCCAACCGGAAAAAACTATGTTGAAGCGTTATTTAAGGAGCCTGTGGTTCACGTGTCACTGCGCGCACTTTTTAGGCATTTCTCATCGTTTTGTATTGTCCTGTGAGTACTACGCGGTAACTCGATTTTATGATGTGCTGTAGTTATCGAGCTTTTTAGATTCAGATGGACTGGAACGATAGGAAAATCCCTTGAGTGTACCTTCTTGAGCAAAATGTTAAGACAGGATATGATAAGGTGCTAGTTCTTGATAGATCTAAAGCGAAACACCCAAAACACCCTGATCAACCAACTACTGCCCGTAGCTCAGTGGTCTGTCCCTCGTAGCTCAAGTTCAAGTTCAGTTGGGACCGGAACGATAGGATAATCCCGTGAATGTTCCTTCTTTTGCGTGTCGTTGGATCGGGAATTGACAGGTCTGCTTGAGATGTTGAAAAGTCTAAAACAAAGACCGCATCACACCCTGTCCAACCAATTACTGCCCACTTGCCACTTGATGACCACTTGACGCTTGATAACGAGGAACTCGTGGTGGTTGATGAAATCAGCAGATGCATCATCAACGATGGGCGCAGAGAAACTGACGTGAGCTCACGCATTGCAAAGACCAGCGCTGCCTACCTGAATCTGTGGCATCTTTGGTGACAGAAGAGAGTTTCTGTCCGTCTGAAAGGCCGTGTATACAAGGCCACAGTGAGGGCCGTTCTGCTCTATCATAGTGAGACTTGGCCCCTTCGGTCTGAACAGTTGAGGCGCCTTCAAATCTTTGATCATCGTTATCTACGAAGCATCGCTGGTGGTGATAATCGTGTTAGCTCCCTAGAACGACATATAGCACTGAATATGTTGCGTTGGCTCGGGCACGTGCTACGTATGCCTAGTCACCGCTTGTCTAGGAGGACCTTGTTTAGTCTAACATGTGTAGGGTGGCGCAAGGCTCGCGTTGGACAGAATTTGACTTGGCAACGGGAAATGAAGACACTGACGACCAAACTGGGTGCCGTTGGTCTGTCTTGCCTTCCGTGCTGGAGTCCACGTGATTTGCCTTGTGCTTGGCTCGAGACTTTACAGGACATGGCTCGCAGTAGACACGAGTGGCGCGTCTGCTGCTGTCTCCTTATCGGATTGCCTGTTTAGAGTGGGTTGAGTGCTGAGTTATCTGCGGGGTAATAGCTGATTATGACGCATGGCAGTGAAAGCCGCAAGGAAGCTGTCTCGCCAATGCCGCCTTATCTTTGCACGATAGCCAGCTGTTTGTGACGGTATGTTGTTAACACAAGGTGTAGGCGCCTTTACCCTGAATGTTTGCTTATGGCATTAAGGTTTTCAGGTAAGTCCCCCTTCTCTCCCTCTTATTATTCTTTTTTTCATAGGTCATCATGGTTGTATGGCAGCGAAGCATCAGTTCAAATGGCTGATGTACTGCTGTGGATGATGATGATGATTCCCGCAGATACACTTCTGCCCGGACGTCACGCCATGAAACTAACTGCTTCGGAGCATTACATCGGTTACAGTCAAGTCTGTTATGAGCACACCAGATGGCACAAGCGCATCTGCAAACCTCGCAACGCCACCAGTAGGTTTACTTTGACAGGAATGCTTTCGGGATTCCGTTCAAGCCTTATGATACGATCTGGCGCAAAGCAACAGTAACACAACCGGGCATTCCTGCGAAGCTCCGGCGAAACTGGGAAGCACCGTTCGTTATGAAAGTAGTGTTGTCGGATATATACCTCGAATCATGAGGCCGGGGGATCCTGATTCCTCAACGGTTGTACACTTCAACTGGGTGAAGCCAGCTAGGGGGATCACAGGCGCTGACAGCGCCTGTTAGAAGGGGGAGCCATGTAACGCGACACGCCGTGTTGTTTTAATCTCCCCTCAGAAATGCACGTTTACATGTCTTCGTAACCTTGACTGCGTACGCGTGCTCTTGTGCTCGGTTGCTCGTAGCTATCCTGTCTGCTTGCCAACAGACTCTCGATACGCTTTTCGTCGATATTCGTTCTTACTACTTGCTTATCTAGATGCCTACTTTCTAGGTCTTCCGGTCTATTACGACCACCATCTGGTGACGAATACAGAGGAACCTACCACCCTGAGCAGGACGGATATTACCTCTTATACCTGCGCAGTCGACGGAGCCGAATTTGACCTGGTACGAACACCGACTTGACACGACCCTCAGTTCCGGACTTTTCCTTTCACATCTCAGCTTATTCGCCTTATTACGTTATTGAATCTATTACTTTTTGGTTTTTAACGGTTTTCTTACTTTCTTACTTCTGTTCCTTATTTCACGTGACGGGTGCGGCGGGGACTGCCAATGCAGAGCGCGTGGGTATTAATTGGTTGACCTTTGTGTGATTCGCGTGTGCTGATCTGACTCTTCTATATTCCAGTTATCGTAGACGAATAATACGCCGGACTGACGACGTGCCGTGGAAGGAGCACCCACGGGAATTAATCTTACTGTTCCAGTCCCACTTGAACTTGGAATTGGTCAGCCCACGATCCATTTCCACCCTTATGTGACGGTTCTGGCAGCGCATGACCCTGGACTACAGATAATACCCAACAATTTACGCAGCCCACGGAATAAGGTGTAGGAGTTAGGTCTGCACTGAACCGATTAGCACTGGCTGTCAGTCGTTTTGGGCTATGCTTTGCTCCATCAAAATGCAAAGTACTTCTCCAAGATTGGCAGGGACCCAATCCTGCGCTAACGCTTGGTGGTGATCTGCTAGAAGTCGTTCAGGAATTCAAGTACCTGGGCAGCTATATTAGCACCCGTGGGATTGAAGATGAGGTTACGAACCGTATAGCAAAAGCTCGAGGTGCTTTTGCCAATCTCCGCCACCTGTGGCGCAGACGCGACATTACTCTCGCCCTCAAGGGCAGAGTTTACAACGCAGCCGTCCGTTCAACTCTCCTATATGGCTGTGAAACCTGGCCCATCAGGTCGACAGACATGAAGAGACTCGTCACGTTCGATCATCGCTGCCTTCGCAGCTTAGCTCATGTCTGGTGGGAACAACCGCGTGAGCAATGAGCGTGTTCGACGTCGCGTATTTGGTGCAGGAAGAGCGAGTGAACCGCTCAGCACGATTATATCACGCACCAGGCTCCGATGGCTGGGCCACGTCTTGCGCATGCCAGCACACCGACTCCCACGACGTGCATTGTTTGCGCGTTGTGGGTGCGGTTGGAAGAGGAGGAGGGGAGGCCAAGTGATGACTTGGTCGCGAGAAATGAAAACCCTCACTTCGAAGTTGGCGTCGGTTGGTGCATCCCGACTGCCTGGCTGGGGTCCTAAGGACGGTGAACACGTTTGGCTGGACACACTTGCTGATATGGCTAGGAGCCGGACCCAATGGCGTTTGTGTTGTGAGTTCCTTTGTCCATCCCCCTCCTGTTTAGCATCCCCCTCCAATCACGATCTCAATCGTTAGGCATAATATGACTTTCTTTTACGGCAGCCAGCTGTTAGCTCTCCGGAACGATGTCCATCCGTTACTGGGGACTCAGCGGGCGTGCCACTGTTTGTTTTCTTTTCTTTTCTTGCCTTTTGTATTGCGGCACAATAGCTGAGGTGTTTTCCACCTCCAGCTAACGTGTAATGATGATGATGATGATGAGTTAGGTCTGCTTGTAGATGGGTATAATCCTGATGTACTCGCTTTGTCTGAAAGGTGGCTGTCTCAGGAAATCACGGATGGTGAATTACATCTATCCGACTACGTACTGTTTAGATGCGATCGCTCCGTTGGCCCATGGGGAGGAGGCGTCATTCTTTATGTTAGCTGTACACTAGACGTTTTGAAGACTTGCTTATTTCATTCGGTAGATAAAGCTGTTGAAACTCTGTCGGCTGTGATTACCGTGCCAGCACATGGAGGCAAAAACTCGCCGTCAACGAGCGCAAAATGTATGGGTTCAAGTTCAAGTTCAGCCGGGACAGGAACGACGGGATACTCTTTGGAATGTTCCTTCTTTTGCGTATCGTTAGATCGGGAATTGATAGGTCTTCTGGAGATGTTGAAAAGCCTAAAACAGAGACCGCATCACACCCTGTCCAACCAATAATGCCTGCAGCCTCTTGCCCAACATTCCCTGCCAGGCCGGTTTATGTGAAGAGTGAAAGGTATGCTAAGAAAACAAAAGAAGGAATGTCAGCTAGGTAATTTTACTACCAAGATGAGAAAGAATAAAAAAAGGCACCAAAAATTGAGAATACAAGTCGGTTAGAAGCGAAAGGTTTGGTACTGCCATCCAAGAGCATCTAACTGACGCTCGAAACCCTCAACCATAGACTCCCTAACGACGTGCTCCGGAAGCGAGTTCCAACCTTCCACAACCCGGCTCGACCATCGAGTTTCCGTCTTTACCCGGTCAGAACGCGGCTTCAACTGGTGACCTCGGAGACTAGGCAGCTTGGCGGGACTAAATAGCCAGGACAAGTGCATCGATGTTATCCGTTAGGATATGGTTAGTGAGGATCGATTCTCTTCAACTTCTCTGGTAGTGCATTGAATAGATACCCAAGCTAAGCAAAAGTTCAGGATACGTTTGTCCCCGTAGTCTCTGCGCTAACTTTGTACTCACTCGTAAAACCCTCTCCAGTTCCATGTTGTCCCTTACAAGTCAAGGTGGAGCAGCCTGGATACAGTATTCTAAGCTGAGAACAGCTCCACTAAGATATCGGCCGTTAGGACACCGGAAGAGCGTCGAATAAACCACATCATACGGAACGCTTTCCAAGCAGCCTTCCTCCAATTGTCCCCAGAGTGAAGTATTGTGGTGTGAGTGATACCTTTGATCAACCTGCTGTGATAACGGGGTTTTTGCTTCCACCAACTACATAGCGCTTGGGGAACTAGCACCTCCAATGCGGAGGACAGAACATTTCGCCTGGTTTACAGGCATTTGCCATATGGTTTACCGGTCTCAGAGCCTGTCCAAAGCTCTCTGAAATGCCTCAGGGCCACTAAAGGTATCCCCAATATTCCAGAGCTTGAGAACATCAGCAAACAATAGCGGTGGTACTTCAAGCTCCTGGGGTAAGCCATTGATATAAATTGCGGAAAGCAACGGCCCTAGAACCGAGCCCTGCGGAACGCCACTACGAATAGCTTGTTTAAGCGAAAGGCTACGCCTCTTGCGTACACGCTGTTCTCTCTGCTCTAGAAAAGCAGAGACGCATTGAAAGGCGACTCCAGATATCCCATACGATCTCAACTTCAATGAGAGTCGTTGTTGTGGGATAGTCAACGGAAAGCACATCGATAGCTTGACCGTTGTCTACTGCCTCAGCCCAACTTTCACCTGCTAAATGTACATTTCTCAGACACAAAAATCCCTTACGGAATCCGTGCTGTGCAGCACTGAGAGGGTTAAACTTATTTAGGTGATTCTGCACCGAATCCCTGACCAATATTTCAAACAACTTAACTACTACGCTTGTCTAGCTCACAGGCTGGTAGTTCTCGGGCAGAGCTCTATCACCAACTTTAAAAATCGGACAGATGATTGCCTTCTTCCATTCCGAAGGTAAGACAGCTGTCGAGCGATTTTGTAAACGTGCATGTCAGAAGGCCATTTAACTCAGTGGCCCATTCAAGCATCAGCTTCGGATGTATTGAATCAGGGTCAAAAGCATTGGAAGGATTTAGTTCTTGCAATAGCCCGAAGACTTGTGTCTCCGTTATGCTTATTTCAGTTAGGCAAGAATCCTCCGTGAATTTTGTGACGAGCTCGACCTGAGGTGGAGTGGCCTCACGAACAAAGACACCAGTATACTGTTCGCTAAGTATGCAAGCCTTATCATAGTCGGTATGCCCATACGTCCCGTCCGCTCATAGTAAAGCCGATATAGACGAGTTTGTACCACTGCGTCACTTTACGTAAGCAGAGAACTTTGGATTTGTTGCGTCTGCGTTAGTCAAATCCTTCTCGTACTGAAAACGAAGAGTTCTAAAATGTTGCTTGCATTTATTTCTAACCGCTCGACAGCTTTCGTACGTACTGGTTGATGAAGCCGCTTGATAAGTATGCCAGCATTTAGAGCGCTTCTTGAGCAGGTATTTACCTGTATGGTCTATCCAAGGAGGCTGCGCCCATGTCACCCGTCTCTTAATGTGTGGGATGTGAGGAGCAGAGATCTCGGTGAGGTATGCCTTAAATTTTCCCCAGGCTGTCCCGACTATGTCAGCCACGGTGATCGCGCAACACAGACCTGAAGCTTTGTCTCGCATTGCGTTAAAGTATGCCCGGCAAATATTTGGACATGCCTCAGCGGTAGCTTGATGACACTTAATTAGAGCACATTGAAAGGATATGCAGACATTGTCACTGGCTCCTAGAGGACAGCCGTAGGTAATATTACTTACGAAATCGTGTGACTTCGCAAAAATGGGATCCAAGGTAGACGGAAGCTGGTTGCTCATATATCTAGCCGGGAAGTCCACGAACTGATGCAAAGGCAGTTGCAAGGTTAGCTCGAGGAGATCCGAACCGAAAGTGCCCACCGCCGAGCTGCAAGGTAGATCAGGCCAGCAGACTTCAGGGAGTTTGAAGTCACCCAGGATTAGACACCTATTTGCAGCCTGAGTACGAATAAATTCAATAACCTCTCTAGAGATACTTCCAGGAGTTTGATGTACCACTGTAACTATAAACTTAGCAGATGAAGTGCACACAATAGTCGACAGGGCTTCAACAGTTTGGTCCGGCGGCTGGAAAGCACAGGTTCTCAACATATCCAGATTACAACACATAAAGTGTGGCGCCTCCACCTTGGCGGCCAACGGAGCGATCACATCTAAGCAGTGCGTGGCCAGGTGAACATACTTCACCGTCTGTGATATCCGGGGACAATCACCTTTTAGTGAAAGCAAGTATGTTGGGACGACATTTGTCTGCAAGTAGACCCATCTCGTGTACCTTGTTCCTTATGCTACGCACATTACTAGGCATCATCATCGTCATCATCATTACACGTTAGCTGGAGGTGGAAAACACCTCAGCTATTGTGCCGCAATACAAAAGAAAAGAAGAGGAAAACAGTGGCAAACAGTGGCACGCCCGCTGAGTCCCCAGTAACGGATGGACATCGTTCCGGAGAGCTAACAGCTGGCTGCCGTAAAAGAGTGTCATATTATGCCCAACAGGTGAGATCGTGATTGGAGGGGGATACTAAACAGGAGGGGGATGGACAAAGGAAATCACAACACAAACGCCATTGGTGCCGGCTCCGAGCCATATCAGCAAGTGTGTCCAACCAAACGTGTTCACCGTCCTTAGGACCCCAGCCAGGTAGTCGGGATGCACCAACCGACGCCAACTTCGAAGTGAGGGTTTTCATTTCTCTCGACCAAGTCATCACTTGGCCTCCCCTCCTTTCCGCATCCACAACGCGCAAACAATGCACGTCGCGGGAGTCGGTGTGCTGGCATGCGCAACACGTGGCCCAGCCATCGGAGCCTGATGCGTGATATAATGGTGCTGAGCGGTTCACTCGCTCTTCCTGCACCAAATACATTACTAAGCACTACCCGAAGAAACACGGCACGACCAGCCCTGGGTCGTACGCTACCTGAAAAGATTGGTGGATTAGTTCCGGCCTCAAAAACGTTATGCAGTTCTGCAATTTTGAAATAATGAATTATTGTACAAATAAACGTTTCATATTTTATTAACACATTTTTGGCATTTATATCTTGC
>CALYDF020001756.1:0-21073 GCA_944474145.2 Dicrocoelium dendriticum
AATCAGCTATGATTATGTTTGTTTTCGGGTTGTAACTAATTCTGTTAAGACACCTGCGCTACCAGTGTGTTAAACGAACTTGAATGGCATCCTAGGGGATATCTGGAGTGCATTTAGTTAAGAAGTTCCAAGATGTATCCTAAGCAAGCTTAGATAAGATATTATAGTGCGTGAGAGTGTGCAGTTTATCATTCAACGTCTCAGGATTCGCCGCATAGAATGTATAGTCAAAGAATAAAGTAACATGATCACTACGACCTGGTGGTGTGTTTAAAACTATTCTGTCAAACCTAAATTCTTCATCAGTGAGTATAAGATCTAATACCGTCGGCTTGTAAACTATTCGAAATCTGATAGAAGAGGTTACGCGGTTTTACAGAGGGTGATTAACAATAAGCTATTGCAAGCAGGCTTTAACCTACGTACCATCTGTTGCTGGAGTTTCTAATTGTGTACGTGAAAGTATACAGCGACAAGAATGAGGGTGTGAAGACTTGTTCATAGCAAACTAAAAGACGTTGTTCCGTTTGGAGTCCATTTCCGCCGTTGAGTTTTGTGGGCGGTTAATCACGGCTAGTAGACAAGTGTCTTGGTTTTGCAACCAGAGGCGGAACCAGATCGAATCAAGCTCGGATTTCTAAGTGATGGATAACTACACATCGGTGGTTTGTATTACATTGAATAATTACACCGCTATCTCTTACGGTTCCCTTGGTTCGAAGCAGCGACATACGGGTTATTTTATCTCAGAATCGCTTACCTCAATGTTTTAACCATGTCTGTGTAACCATGAGAAGTTTCCGCGGTTGTTACTCATGGAGTACTCTTAGCTTGACCAAATTACTTAGAATGCCATGGGCGTTTATTCACATGAAAAATAGGCTTTGGGTTGTTAGAAATGCTTTGATAGTTGTCCACTTTTGTTAGTTTGTAAGCCGGCAGTTAGGTAGCCGGCAATTAATCTTTTTTTGGTTTATGAATTTCAGTCAAGTTGCATGATATTATTGAGCGTTCCTGAACAGACGTTACACACATGCTGGGCACTGTCCTCTTGTGTGCAGTGGGTGCTGTAGTCTCGGGCTCTCCCAGGATAATACAGATTAATGATTTGCAGCTTTTGCAAGTTCCATCGAATTGCTTACGATTTTTGGTTGTTCGCCAGCTGCCATTAGCAAGATCTCTGTTGGAAACCTGGCTCGAAACGTTAACCAGCTATCCAACAGAAATTGCGTCATTCCATCGGAGTGTACTATTACTTTCATTAGTCTTGGACCGCAGCCCTTATAGTTAGGTGATGACGGAACTGTTGTCAGGGATTTTGCAATGGCATTGTCAACCGAGAGTGCTTCGCCGACGTAGCACCACTGCCCTCGCTCATGTGTTTTCGCTTCGTGGTCAGAAGAATGCAGAAGCTCGGGAACACCATTAATATATGTTATCTTTTTGATATCCCTGTTAGGAATGCTGCGTTGGTCGGCTGTTTCTGTTGAATCATTTTATTTTTATTAGTACATTAGTAGATTATTACTACATTATTACATTTTTATATTACTCATTAGAGATCCCAAATTTTTGGATGGTTTATGCATCTCATGCAGTGTATAAAACGTAAGATGTTGCGGACCATGTTTACACAAATGAGGTACATTCCATATTCCCTTTACAATGACATATGTAGCAGCTAGTTTTTAATTATTTGTACTATATAACCAGTGACCGTCGTCGTAGGTACAAAGTTGTACACATCGGCTTTTTGCATCTGAATATCAACAATTATGGTCGAGAGAAAGCCGCTACATTTAGTGAGGATGAAGCTTTAATTGTAATCATCAAATGTCATTTATATGACACATGGTACAGTTTTTAGTAAATGTCGAGCGACCGCGCATTTACCGTTTCTTTGACATTTCATCAATTTCGTTGGCT
Organism: Dicrocoelium dendriticum; assembly: GCA_944474145.2. NCBI lineage: Eukaryota > Metazoa > Platyhelminthes > Trematoda > Plagiorchiida > Dicrocoeliidae > Dicrocoelium > Dicrocoelium dendriticum. Next base: position 1,927 of record CALYDF020001756.1, read on the forward strand.
TCATTACCCTCAGAATTGCTTACGAATAATTTGCATCAGTTTTCGGCCGTCAGAGGCCAATAGCGCTTGTGGACCCTTGCATTAGTTTCGACGGACGTGTTGTCGGATCTTGCTTACTCCGCTGATATATGTTTCGGTTCCTTTATCGAGCCATTCAGTTATTAGCAGGAGTGGAACTTGTAAAGCAGATGTTATCGAAATGTTGGTTTTAAAAGAAAATATAGGTTACATCTTGCGGTGTTATGTGAAAACAAGCAGTTAAACTACACTCTAGTAAAGAAAAGTTTTGTGATAACAACCCCAGTGCAAGACCTTAACTTTGTCTTGACTTTGCTGGTCTGTCCAACATCTGTTTAATGCATAGTCATGTTATCACAGTTTGTGTTCTTTACCCTGATCCCTTCAGGAAGTAAATGCTGTCTGATTTATTGTAAACCACCGCAGTTCAATTACATCAGCCGATTAAACAGATTAAAGTTACAATGAATTTTGTTACAGGGTTTACTAATTACGCGCGTCAAAGTTTATCATGTAAAGGGATCAGTTATGAACATTTTCGCAATGAGGGTCTAAAATACCTCATCTTGATGCTGCAAATAATCAGGCGTTGATACGGCCGTTTTATGAAGTATTTAGGAACCGTATACAAAAACTTTAAAGTTCTGACAGCGATCTGTTGAGCAGACTGCATTTGACTAGCTCCTTGTGGACGTAAACTCTCTGGAATCATAGGTAAATCATATTTACTTTGGGAATTCTTATCGCATTCACTCAAGCTTACACTTAATCAGCGCCATCTAGCTTATCTAGCTTGCGTGAGCCATCTCCAATCTCCATTTAACAGATTCCGCACTGTTCCTGAATGAACGTAACTGAAGAATGTTCCGCATCAGGAACTACTTCGCAAACTTTGTGGTCTTAAACCATAGCTAAAGCTGCTGGCTATCCACAGGCCACCAAGCAGATCTTTCGTCCTCTGAGAAAGTTGATCCGCATCGCTTTGTGTAAGCATTGCGCAGTTACTTTGTTTAACAAACGAGAGATCTAACGCTTAAAAATGCCCCGCCAACCTTCGATGACCCGTATTTTCGACCTTCAAAATAAGACCTATTTTCCGCTCAGGCAACAGATAGGCATCTGTGTCATTGAACGGAAAGGCGTTGGTCGATGCGATGGTTGGTAGCCACATAGACTAGTGTGTAATGTATCGCACACAGATCTACAATATTGCAACGCATTTAACAACGCGGGTCCGCCATATTTCAATAATTTAGTCGTCAGAGCCAAAACATTCGTTGTCTCATGGCTGAACAAGTGCATTCTGCTTCTCATCCAGCGTTAGTGGGTCGGCAAGATAGTGTTGCATCTCTTGCTGTTGCAGCCCGTACAACTAAGGCCAGTCAAGGCAAGTCCACTTGATATTGAAGGTACGTCCACCAGGTCTGCACTAAGTCTGCAGTCTGTATACAGTCAGCGACTAAATTAGCTTTCATATGCTTCCTCCTTGACTGTAACGTTGGTCAATACACCACCTACAATAGTCGATGCACTCCTTATGTTGACGGCGTATGGCATAGCATTCCAGCATGATTTCACGAAGCTCTGGAGTAATCGCCGTCGAATTTTGCGCAAATAATTCTCTTCCTCGCAGTTATCAGAGTCCACAACATGTGAGGCAAACGGTGCATTTTGACCTGACTACAACACTACAAGTTAAGTATACCTTGCCTTCTCTAACTCTATCCGCTTCTTGATAGCACCTAAGAAAGTAAACTAAATTTGCGTCGGTTCACCGCAAGTGGGCAATACTGGTATTTACGAAAACGTATCTGCACTTTGTTCTGCACCAACTTGTGATTATTGTGACGCTCAGCTCCAGGCAGTACGCGTGTCACGCACACTTCACGCATGTAACATTGGCTACAATGACATAACGGAGTAAAATAATGTGAACATACCGTAGCTTTGTCCAAATAGCTATGGGAATGGCACATAGCTCAACTTTGTTCGTTATCATCAGGCCGTGAGTGGCGCACAATGAGAGCAGCAGGTCAAAGTCCATTTCTGCTATGCCAATAACATACGTAAGGGTTACCGCTGTCCACACTGTAACTTCACGCCCAAAGTGCGCGATGAAAACGCCAAGTGAGAATAATCGTTAGCTTCTCGACCCAGACCGGATCACGCTGGATAACTGAGGGTAAAATTGATCACATGTGTCATTAGGATTACATAACGTGTGGAAACACACGTGCTAATAAGTCTAAGACATTAAACTCTTCCAAGTTGATGTTGAATTGTCATCAATCGTGGACTGATGTCAATCCACCACCTGACCACTTAGGCAATCGGATGGTGCAAATCCGGTCCCAGGTTCAGGTGGTGCTGAAGTAGCGCTCCTCACCCAGTGGAATATGTAACAAGCACCAGCCTCATGCAGCTAGCCTTGGTCAGCGAGCCGAGTTTCACTGATTGCGGCAATGCTGGTCCAGAAGCTTGCGATTTTCATCGCGAAGAGTATGGTCCTTTGCTCGGTCGCTCACGCATATGTCGTTCGAGTAGAGTGTGCACATGTAAGCACCTGCGTTGAGTGTGTTTCGCGGGGAATACGACAGTGTTGGTGGACAATCGCTCGTCTGGTGACTTACGTTATATGAAATAGGGTTAGTTGAATAGGAGATGGGAGATTAGGTGCGGGGAAGAAGACAGCTGTTGCGCTAGCAGTAACCTGTTTTCGCTTATCCATCTCATTGTACGCCGCAAATAATGCAACCATTTTCCTAGTGCGACACCTGAGGCTTCATGGAGTTATCATTAATATTGGAGTAATTCCTATTAGGGGTTTGGACTTAGATACTGCCATTGCGTCCACATCTGATTAGAGAAGGACTCGGGTTCTCAGACAAAGCCTTCGATAAGGTATACACCCGAAATGCAGGTAGCCGTGCGCCATGAGTCAGTGAACAGATTCACTCAAAAGTATGTGTCCGTGCTCTAAGCTGGATAAGGGATGTTATCCAACTCCCACCAAGAAGCCGCCATGAGGATGTGTCAATGAAATGAGCACACGGTACGACATTAGCAGCATCGGACTGACGGAGTGTACGTATCCAGCCGTCCCACGCCTCAGTGCCCCGTGAGCTCTGATATACATATTCAAGTCAAATCAAGAAATTGTTTTCTGCACACTGCATGTAGGAATATTCAGCTACAGCAGATTTGATATCGACAATGTACCTCAAAAGCAAAGCATTTGCAAGGCAACACGATGAAAAACGGGTGGTTAGGTACAAAAGCAAAATCCAATTGAAAGTCGACTGGGTAAGTCAAGGAAGACAGCTTCGGGGTCTCGTAAGAGACGCAAATGTTAAGGCATGACCGAGGAGCGGTAAGCTTTTAAGCGTGCAGTGATTTGCTTGTAAATCTGCCTAATAGATGAAGGTGACACAAATTCAGATAAGGCAGTCACATAGCGATTTATCAACTCACGAGGAACGCAGGATTCTCTGTGAATAGAAACATATAATGACAGCTTTCTGACTTTTATACGAATATAATTTACTTGAAGTGTCCATGTTAAATCGTACCTGAACCACACATCCCAATATTTCGCTGACGTAAACAACTGTAATCCTTTACAATGAATGCAAAACTTCTTGCGCAGTGCAAAGAGCTCCTCGTACTTGGCTCTCTTATTTAAGGAAAAATGAATGTCATGCCACTTTGAAGCATTAAGATGCAGATATAGGGATTTGGACCAGCCACTATGAATGTTCATAAGCGCGTATATTCTGAATGAACATTTGGAGATTTGGTAATTGATGTCAAGGACGATATCGTACGCATATCTTACCGGAGTCAATTCAGTTGTAGCTGACATAGAGCTGAGGTAACTAGAAAAGACTAAAGGCTATAGAGTTGCTTCCTGAAGGACTACTGCGTTGGTGAGTAGTGGGGAGGAACAACTGTCACTGATTTAACGTGGATAATATGGTGTGTGCACAACGGTGTTTTTCACGTTTGTGCAAATTATCTTGATGTACTTCCGTAATTCACACCACCCATTTTACGAGACTTGTAAAGACTTGGCTTCATATATGCTCTAAACCATTTGATCATTGGAAGCGAGATAACGAGCAATAGCGACCGAAGATTCAGTCGATGGGGCCCGTCAGGATTAATCGGATTTATGTCGAGAGGACTTGCAAGTAAACTACATAGATGGAACAAGGTTGTATTACGGGTAAAATGCAATGCTAAGCAATTGCCGTGGGATGAATAGTACTGCAAAAACATACTTGCAAGATAATGTGAAAATATTTTTGTTGGACTCAATATCGACTGATGTGGATTAGCGTATATGTTCTCGTATTAAAAATATAAATTCATGGGCTGGGAATTTAGTAAGACACCATTTGTCTGCATTTTTAGCCACTTGGCTTAAAAGTTAGAAAAGAAAATATAAATGAGACAACGTATTGTTATCTCGTTTTTAAATATCGAAATATTGAGTGCGTGGACGAGATAATTTTGGAAGGCGTTTCAGTTGATTTGGCCGCGAATGATGCAGAATTCCACTTGTATTCATCTGTATGCGCTTGATTAGTCTGATCTACATCTGGTATCGAACCTTCCCTTTTCAATAACAGATTTATTGGAGATCTGCGATTGGTAGCATCCTGCGGCAATGTGTCGGATATCGATCGTTTACTTGCAGGTATACTAGCGTGAGGATGATATGTACGAAGTTCCTCACCTGCGTCGATGTCAACGAAACCGTCTTGGTAATATGCGACCGGGCTTGTTTTGTGGTGGTCAAGATAAAGTTTTGTAGAAGAAAACAAAACAACGCTCGCTTTCTGTTCTAAATTGGTTGCGGCACTCCTTTCTAGTTCGTACAATCTAGTTTGATGACACTGGATTTAACTCGGTAGACGAGGCGATAATTGGTTCACGTTGCATGACTTTGGTGTCACCAGTTGGACTCCTTGTGTTCACTAATAGGGGTCCAATCTAAACCAGTCAGTATGATGCTTCTAGTCCGTCATTCAAACCAGATACACTACGGTGCACCACAGTTACTCCAGGTAACACTTCAGTCACGTAATGATGGAGAGGCAGTTCTCTTGTCAGTCACTCTCCTCTGTACAACCATATGCACTGAGAATAATTCCAAATGTTCCTAGGAACAAACGTCAGCAACGCAACCAAAATCCGGACAAATTCCGTTCACAACAAGACGCAAAATCTTTGTTCACGATGTCCCCTAGCTTTAGTCACTATGTGAGCTAGAGGTCAATGAGCATGACTGGGATGAATGGCGTTTTATTCGTGAGGTACTCTTGCTCAAAAATGTTGATGCTAATTCGACATCAATGTTACGGCTATCACCTAACTACAAATAGTGTGGTGTGTGTGGTCTGCACTCCGAATCGATGGCAGAAAATTTGCTCAAAATGTGACAAAATGACGTAAATTGCTGCCATCCGAAATACGTATAATAGCAATAGGCAATGTGCCACAGGTGGGCAGTGTAACATTGAGTAAGCAACTTACCAATACAATTCTGTCACCGTGTAGCTCAGAAGGGAAACAATGCCAACACACACCGAAAGCTGAAGCAGGACAGGATGGTCACCCTACGGTTGAAGCTGAGGTCCTTATGCAACAGCGTGAACTAGTCCAAGGGCCTGCGTCCTCGGACCTACAAATAACGACCAGTAGCTGACGCAGCATGGGTCGGCATAGACCCTCACCGGAAACCAGCATTCACATAAACACTTCTGACCACCGATGCCTTCATCTGCTTGTAAACTAATACACAAAGTCTTCTCATCAAGCTAACCGAAATCGTATTCTTCAGGTCACCGTGTCTTTTGACTTAGTTATGGTCACCAACACATGGCTGAACACAGAGATCACGGATGCTGAGATTGCACTAACCTGCATGACTTCCATACAAAACGATTGACCTATCAGAGGAGGAGGATTTATCCTCTCTTATAGATCAGACTAGCCCGTGAATGTCAATAAGGACGCAGAAACCAAAGTCGTCGATTCTGTTTGGTGTCTTATGCACCCAGGACGTGGTGACGTGCGTGTTGTAGCAATAGTTTACCGACCTCCAATCTCCACGTTGGATTTGGATCAATGTCTTAATTCGGCGAGGAAACGAGTCCTGGCACGACCATACAGTAACGTCCTTCTAGTGGGAGGACATCAACCTGCAGACAATCGAAGATCTAGTCTCGCACAGCGAACAATACAAGGAGGATTTGCAAGAGGTGATCGCCGATGCACGCTTGTACAACCATGTCACCACTCCCAGGCGATACCGAATGTGTGTGGATCGTGTGCTCTCCAAAGAGGAACTGATGGTCGACACCGTGAACACAGATGCATCAACTGACGTAGCGATCACGCAATATTGCTCTTTCGTTACATCTGTTACGCAGCGTACATCAGCCAGAACAACGTGGAAAATTATGTCGTTGCAGTATGCCGTCCAACTACCTTCAAGAAACCGACTAGTCCTTCCTGGCCGAGAAGTCGCCCGATGTCGTCAGGATGTTGTTCGTCACAAAATTTACTGAGCTAGTGGAAAATGCGTCAACAAGCGAATTCTTCGCCCGAAGCACGTGAATTCCTTCCTGAGGAGTCATAGTAAAAATGAGTGACCATAAGGGATTCAGCCTAGCGCTTACAAACTCGGTTCAAGTAACCTGAACTGAGGTGCTTACACAACTCAACGAAATCACTGCGTCCAGTTGATCCGCGAAGACAAATTCCAGCACCAAAAGAACTTAGCGGCGAAATTTAGTAAAAGCCCAAGCTGTTGTGTAAACACGTCAACAAACTCCGCAGAGTGCAGCGCGGGATCCTGGATTCACGAGCAACAGATGGTCATGCGCAAACTGCACAAAAGCAGCCAGTGTTTCGCCAATACCTCGTCCATACCTTCCGGAGATAATCATCATTTCATCCGTAATTTACACAGCTTCCATCGCCACCAGGATTAAACCACGTATAGTTCACGGCAATCAATTTGATGAAAACGTTAATGTCATTCCGCGTGCACTGCTTACCTGGCGTGGACGACATCAAACCGATGGCCTTGACGACAACGTCCATGAACCTTGCTGAACAACTAGCTTGATTCTTTCAACGTTGTCTCCACGAATTGTAGGTTCCGACAATAGGGAAACATGGAGTAGTAACTCCTATTTATAAAATTGTTAGTAGTTTGGAGCCCTCGAACTAACATGCAATTATACTCCTACCAGTTTATCCAAAGTAATGGAACGTATAATTGCCTGTTGGTCAATAAGCGTGCCCACTACAATTCAACGAGTAAAATTTCGAAACCTTTCAGCTGCCAAAATTATGCTTTTCGTTGTAGCGTTGACAATCGCGGTAATCGGGTTACTCCTAGTCATGACTCCAGTCAGCAGTTAAATTAAATTAATTATCAAAGCATTACAACGCGTAGGGTAGAAGTGAGTTTACGGTGAAATTATTTGATTGGTCGATTTGTGGTTAAATATTGTCATAACAGAAAGGTCATTGTATGTACTTCTTTAACATGTCAAATGTTCGTCTATTTTTCTACGAAGTAGCACGCGGTTTATAAGTACTCCTAGTGGTGGAAGTGTAACTAAAAAAAAAGAAACTAATTCCGAACTAATCAGTTAGTGTACTGCTCTCTCCTCAGGCTACCTGGCTATGGCGTAGCACATCTACTACGTACGTTACACGAAATGATGCTTAATAGTACAGTTGAAACCGCCATGCATTTTTAAACTGTTCACAATTACATACGCCTTCTTTGCTTATTTTACAGGGCGTGGCGGACCTAATGTACAATGAATGCAAGGAATTAAAATCTAAGACCCAGTACCTGTTCCTTGTAAACTCCTTGGGTATATACTTGCTTGTCATGTATCACGCTATTCGCATGCCGCGCTGTTGAATACATCTGTCTCGGTCCAGCTTGCTTGTTCCCGCGGTCGACTCGGTAGAGCATCGTCGTCTTGCATGATTGCTGTTTCGTATGTGCTACTGCTTTTGTTACTCCGTCGCTGATTCTCACTTGCCGATCGTTTGTAGCCGAGAATTCGCGTCCTTGTCTCGAACCTGCCATTCGGAATATATTACAAGTGTGTGCAGAACTAATTTCAGCCCACCAAAGATTGAATGTTGTGTCCGGGACTTATGTTCACAGATCCAATCCCTCAGTCGCCAACCGCGTGTTTTCAGACCGGATGATGACTTTGAAAGCTGATAATTTCAAGTCAACGCGTACTCGCTACAGCGCCAGAAAGGTCACTCGGCTCGATCACCCCCAGTTTATTAGGCGAAGAAGCGTTGCAGATATCCTTAACAATGAGCGTACATGCTAATTCACCAGCGGAAAAGATCGGGGTCACTCTCCGAAACTTGCTTTCCAAATGCCACATCGTTGTGTTCTACCGTAACAAAACTTCGATCGGCGTCAGCTACCGTCAGAGAAGGCAGATGCCTTCCTCGAAGCCCTACAAATTTTGGCTCACAATGGGTTTCCAGATCTTCAATACGCAGGTATGAAAACGTGGATATGTGAGAGGTTCGCGATGGGCTTGGGCGACCAATAACTCAGTGACAAATATACATTGAAACTTCTTCGTTAGCTGGAGGACGTTCTGGAGATGGTCAGGTATCGGGAATTTCCGGAGCAAACCGAAACCGACCGAACCCATCTTGGTCAGGATATTTGTTCAACTTTATGCTCATCGTCCGACGTATTCAACGAGATGCGTAGCAACAAGTGCCAAGGAATTCTGGCTGAGGTAGAAGGTTATTCGTTTCGCTGTCGAAGTTGAATGTGATGGCGAACCCAATAGTCTCGCTCATGGCTATCTCTTGCAGAATATGGCCTCGATGGACCGTCACTGTTGCTTTGATCACCCTTACATGGCCAGCCAAATAGTCAGGAGTATTGGACGGGAGTTCCAACAACAAACTAATCCTGCTAAGTGAAGCTAGTGTGTTGTACTACTGACCTTTCGGTCGGAATGATACCTCCATGAGGTATCCATACTATACCGATCTTCAATGATTCAGCTGAAGAGTGGCATTCGGGAGCCGCTGGATTTGGTCTGGGCAGATTGGACAAGAGGAATGCTTGGAGGAATTTGCTCACTTTCTCCTACCCAACGGTTTTGTAGAGCACCCTCTTGTAGATGTTGACAAACCTCGCCGTTTTACCATTGGTCTAGGGATTGGAGGGTTGGATAGGCAGTTAAAGAATAAATTGCTGGGCGACCGAAGTCTACAAACATAGCAAAATTAAACTAGGAAGCCATATTGACTGAAGGTACGTTGTAGGCAAACCGGCGTGGTGGATGCGGTTGATGCTTTTATAGCAATTACTACGGGTTATTTGGAGTAGATCTCCAACACGACCAGCGATGAGATAACATTGATTAGACTGACATATTCGACGTAAATGCGAGTCGATGGAGATGGGAATGAAGGACGCGATCCGCAGTCATGAGGCATAAATGATACATAAAAAGCTACGCGGCATTAATACAGATATTTTTAGTTCTCCAGATACGGCAATATTTGGCCCGTGCATCTGAACTTAAGTGACAGCATTTGCAGTAATGAGTCTTGTGCAGTTACTCGAGGAATATCAATGGCCGTGGTGTGGAAAGTTCGGATAGTGCTGCAAAGTTGATTACGTATGCCGTCCTTAACAGTAGCGGAGGTGATCACCGTGTCTAATTATTTTGCATGTGTGGAAATGAGTTAGGAGTGTCCGTCGATCAAAATCCTGTGGGGGCAGCGGCGTAGACCATGTTTGAGACCTGAACGAATGACAGCCCAACACTTAAGTCGGTTAGTTGTATTTACATGAATGTTCTTTATGAAAAGAAAAGTGAACGTAGGTTAATGTAGTCGTTTGGTAATGCAATAAATATGGTCGTAAAACATCGAATGGTGACGGGTAAACGGGCTTCCTTCTTAATCGGATCAAATACTTCTTCGAAGGCGTCAATGTAGGTGAGAGATGCATAAAGGTTTTCGAAACGATTTCAGACGCGATAGAAGAGTACTGCTCCGATCTCTTCAACAGCGACTTTAGCAGTAACCAAAACTGGCAACGTTAGTACTGCGTCAGGGCTAGATAAGATTTGAATTTGAAACTTAGACGAATGAAGACCACTCCCGCTGGGGACCTGTGTCGAGGTAAGTCCTACTGCAAAAACCGTTTTATCTGGATTCGCACATCGTATAGCAATGGCAGGAAGGCAATATAGGAGCTGTCGAGACCAAGGAAAATTCGCTGTTCTGGATCAGCATAACACATTCATATTGCAGGTTTGAGACATTTCGACTTATCTTGGTGAGCGTTTATATGCCGGACTAAAATACTTACTCGCTGGCGTACCACTCCATACACACTTTTGTTCCCTTAAAGGTTTAAGAACGTAAAACAAACAGCCCATTCTCTAACTCGTGTTTGGCCCTGATCGAAAAGTAACTGTAAGCAGCCCTTGGGACGAGATGATCACACATCACTACTTTTCCGCAACGATTGCTGCGCATAACGGCTCCACAGGGACATCGAAGGGTTCTGCAGAGTTCCACGTCCCCAGGCTCAACCGGACCACATCAAGATCATTTAATTTTTACTCCCAACCAAATTAAACCCAATGTGGCTTGGGGTGATTTCTTCATTCAATTCAGCCCTGGAAGCAATCAGAACACTGAATAATGAAATCACCGAGCGAGGAAACACATATCTCTGTCTTCCATTGTTGCTATCTCCCACACCTGCGCGGAATGAGGTCGCTTATTTTGCGCGGTAGCAGCATATTACATCTGCAATGCAACTTATCCGAGTGCGATACTCTCCCTTTACATATATTCGCGAAGTAGACATCGAGGAAAGTCTTAAATTCCGACACGAATTGCGCCTCAACTATTGTGTTTAGCAAATTGTTCCAATACTTCAGCACTAGACGCTAGAAGCAGAGCAGGTGAGCGATGCGCTTCAAGTTCAGTACCATCTATTTGTACCCGTGTCCGCGTGTGTTGCTTGGTTCACTGATGTACAGCAGTGGCCTATACATAGGGAAGTGGCCCAAGTGCAATATATGGCGCGTTATTATGAGATCAACTAGAAGCCGGCGATGCACCATAGATTAAGATCCTTAGCTGGCTAAATGCTAAACTCCTTCTAAAGCATCAGATACGAAAACGAATGAGCTTGAGAGATTTATTGTGGTAAGCATACAAATCCGATCCAAACATCGAAATTTTGATTGCCTACATAACCAACGGAAAAACTGTGTCAAACAGGCTTTAGCGAAAATGATATACACTGATCTTAAGCTATCATACGAACATGTTAACAACCTCTGCAAAGTAGAGCAAAGCATCTAATATATGAGCATTGCTTGTAGACAAAAGCAAACCACCCAAGAAACGGCGCAATCTCCAAGAAATAATTTTTTTTGTGGTTTTCAGACTGCATTCCAAACTCGTAACATTCTCACAAGTTAATTCACAAACAAGAATTAGGAAATGTTCGTAGCCGCGGATATGCTGAAGTGACTGCTTACGCGATTAAAGTACACCTGATCTTGCTAACATGCTCCCCAATTCTTTGAGCGTGGCCGCAAGGAACTTGGCTGAATTATTTACTTAACTTTTTAAACGCCGGATGGAAGCGTGCCATTTACTCCCACATACGAGGGAGAAAAGATATGTTGTATTCGCAGACCATCGTCTGCTTCCTCCTCTTCTTGTGATTGCTAAGTCGTGTAATTTGGCGTTGCAGAAGCACTCGTGGGATACTTAGACATGTGGAATATCATCGGGCTGAAGTAGCATACATTCTGCTAAACGTTTTATGTACCACGAAAATCCTCTTAGTCCGTGTCAGCTTGACGGAATCCGTCGACGCAGGAGAAGGAGTCGACGCAGTTTATCTTGTTTTCTCGAAATCAGTTGCGTGCCTTGATCAACGGAGTCTTCTTCAAAACCCTCGAACTATCGGACGAATGATTTACTCCTGGGCTGGATATACTTTCACTACTACTACAACGGCGCTTAAATGTTAGGCTACGTGGCAACCTTTTCGATCAGATAGAGGCTCACTGTGGCATTGTTCAACGCTTGACACGACGAACACAACTATTCCTCGAGTTTATAAACGATCGCACGGAAGTACTGGCCTCAACCATTATATTCCCTGCGTTATACCTAATTATTTGAAGGGAAAAAAATCAAGTAGCCGAGCTCATAGCACTGCAAAGTGATCTCGACAGGGCTCGGCTAAGAACATGCTTGAGCTTATCCTTGACAAGTGCAAAAAATGAGCATATGCCACCAATGCACCTGCGAATCTCGACTGGTAGAACATGTTTGTGCAGCAAGTCAATCATGGGGGCGAACATGTGGTTCTACTGCAGGAAAATCTAGGTTGTTCCAAACATATTGAGAAGGCAGTAAAATAAGTCAGCCAACAATTGGGCTTATGGGTTAGGGCTTTTGGCAGTTCTTTCATACTTTCTTTTCATAAATGCTCAAAACTATTGCGAAGCCACATATAAAATACCCCATTCGGGTACGGCACAATTGGCATAAACATGACTTTACAGCTCTTGAGGAACTACAATGGAGGGCTACAAATTGAAGTGGGACTGCTCTACCTTACTTACCATTCTAAGATAAATAGCCTAGGAGCTTTCAGTGAGCAATACCGTCTTCTGCAAGGTAATCGCATATAATTGTATGAGATACTCAAGTATACTTACCAAGTGTGAGTCTCTTCTTGAACTTCACCAGAAACTCTCAACTGAGGATACCACTTGCAGTTGGCAACACAGAATAGGTATTTGTAATGTTGCTGGCATGTTTTCTCATTCTGTCATCGGAGCTCTTACTTCAGCGGAATTCAGAACAAGACATGATGTACTGTACCAACTGCATTACCAGATTTAACCCAAGTTACTTGGACACGCGACCACATAACCACATAATATGTACACTTTGAATTCCCGGTAAGTTCCTCGCTACAATTTTGTTTTACATCAACTTATAATATCACTCCATTTCTAGAAGAAATCGAGCGTACATTCTTTGAAGTACAATCTTTTGCTTAAATCCAAATGGATGAAGTCAAGTTGAAAACTGCTTTGTACACCATTGGCAGGTGAATATTCAGCTACAACCTGTCTTTTCAAGAAATTTGCCTTACTATAAACATTTAGATTAAGACACCATAAATCGGTTTAAGAAATAACAAAGTCGCCATCGTACTGCTAATCGGATGGTTAGGTCTAGGACGACAGAGTTGAGGTCTCTCATAATACACGAAATATAAGGGATAACCGACGAGCGGTAGGCATGTTTGCAAGCCTAAATCAGCTAGTACTTCTATGTCGTAGACGAAGTGATAAACACTCAGATAAAGCTAGGTGAGACGGATGCCTATTATCAGCCGTTAACGTAGATGCTAGTTTCTTACAGGAATTGATGTGTGTAGAAAGTAGTGTGTTGACAGAAGTAAGCTTGGGAATGCCGCTAAATCGGAGTAAGTGTCGTAAAAATCTGACAGTAATATTAAAACCTTTCCCCAGAAGACCGAGGAAAAGCATAGGGCAGCAATATGTCCAGTGAGATAGAACATAGACATTGAAAAACCGAAAGATCAATGCAAGAGGGATAGAGGAGGCTCTTAAAGGAGAAGCATAGAAAGACAACCATTGGAGGTTGGTGAAAGTCTTATCTATATAAACTTTTCAAGATAAATCATAATTTAATAATACTCGAAGGTACCTCACTGAGGTGGAGGAGTGTAATCCATCGTAGACAATAAAATCTTAGGACTACGTAATGAGCTTGCGCGATTTGTTTCTTTGTGTAGTGAAAAAGTAATATCAGGACACTTTGATGGTTTGATAAGCCGATACATATTTTATCCAATTTTTGGCCTCGGTGTGACACTAACAATTCTTGGACACTAAGCGATTTTACATTGCTGCATACACATTGTGTATACAAAAGCAAGACGTGTTGTTAAAATGCCAGCACATTCTTTAATTTCAATGGTGGAGAATTTACCCGGACCGCGGGTTTTACCCGAATGTAGGCTTTTTAGTAAACTATTCACAACCGTAATGTCGATGAGAGGCAAAGCGGTTACAGTTCTCAGAATCGGGAACGGAAAGACTCTGGGCTCCTAACAGAATGGCAGTTACAGAACTTCTTGTTCAATTCCTTCACATTCGCATTGAAACAGAGTGCATGTCCTGCAAATCCACCAAGTTGTTTCAGCATCCATTTAAGCTCACGACAGCTGCCGTTCCCAAGCATAGACTGGATATATACTTAGTTAAGTAGACATAATTCCACCTAGATACAAACATTAAGAGACCCTACTGAGATGCCGACTTTTACTTTATATGCTTCGCTTTACGTCGGCGCATTCGCTTCAGGTGGGGTAGGAGAACCTGTCAGCGTGGAACTATTAAGCTTTACATGAACAGTAGTTTTTGAAATTTAAATTCAGATATTAAGTAAACTTAGCACAATACTTGTATACATCAGCTTCAAAGAATTAACTAAATTATGTAGATCCAACCATTCCAAAAGGTGGTCGATATTTTGTAGGGAACGTTGCCTCCACCTGAACTTGCAAACATTGCAGCTAGTGATATTCCGATGGTTTGATTTGCTGTTGATGACAAAAGAGATTTTGATTTTGTGTGCTCAGAACTGTCAAATAAAGCTCGATTGCACGCAGAAAACCAAGTGGTATTATTAATCTACACGAGCTCCAGGGTTGCACCTAATTTGGTGGGTAAATTTACAATGTTCCTTAATCCCAGGATGTTGAGAAAAGTGGTCGTTGAAATCTCCTGTGAAGGTACATAAAGAACACTCGATATGTTCTACGACGGCTGTAGTAAATAGGTTGTAAAAAGCATTTGCTTTATGTTTAGGACTGGAGGAATATACATAGTTACTGGTCAACAATATTAAGCAGTAGCCAGTCAGACACCGCAGCTTTCATTGCAGAATAAAGCAGTAAGCATGGATGGCAATTTGCACTTCATTTTGTAACCACTACTTAGGCTCACAAAATTAATTAGTCCACGAACTTCATCTACCCTGGTATGCAAAAGCGGAAAACGCAGATTTTAGTTGCCTTGACTGTTTATTTAACTAGCTAATACCTTATCCTGGTGGAGATGTTTGTCATAATTCACGGCATTTTACTCCTCCAAAATCGGTCATGTAAATACATGTAATAATTACGCAATTCTTGCAATTACCCTCGGCGCGGGAGCTGATTATGCATAATTTAATGCTCAATTTTGTTCACTGCGCGGTTTTCATGTGTTTTTCAGCGGGAAACTGTTGACCTCAATTTGTACCTATAATGTTCTATCACTATCCATTGTTGAAACAAACATTTTGGACCTAACCTATTCACTCCATTAAGAAGCGGGTTTGTAATGGCGATTTCCTGCCTGAGTGTTACACAAATGTGGGCTGAAAATTCGGGCTTTCCATTCCGTGCACTTAGCAATGATGCCTTTATTCATTGCATTTCACATCAAATGCGGCATACGCACTCCGCACAGGTAGACGGATAACAGTTTTGTTTTAACAATATTTTCCTTGCTCTCAGATGCAAAAGTTAATGCGCAAGAATGGTTCAAATTTGCGGACATGTTAGTAAATATTATCAAAATCATTATCCATACTTTCTGTCATAATGCCACTACTTGCCTACAATTCTTTACATTTTTATATAACTGATGTTTTAGTCAACGCGAGTGGCTTTGTAGCGCACCAAGATATCCTTATTTTGCTCCAGACCAACAAAGTTAGATAAATTTGTGACGAATATCGGTCATTCAAATCGTTCAGTTTAATATTGTGGATGCATTATTGAGCATTTACCATATGGGAATCGAATTTCGCTTGTAGTTCCCTGCATTGTAAGCAAAAACACATTCGCGATATGTAAATTAAGTTTGCTTTTTAAAGCTTGTAATTGAGTGATCAAAATGCACCTCAACTATTTGCAACTGGGACAGCCAATGGCAAAAGACCCTCACCCACTCCAAATCTTAGTATGTCGCATATGTTTTGGTCACTCTGACCATGCGAAGATACATTGAGAAAAATCTGACGAGAATTTTTGTTGTCTGTGCGGTCTCGTGTGCTAAATACAGACACTCGTGTATTCATTGAGTTTAGGTAATATATATTAATTTCCTCCGGTTTTAGTTTCCTCATTAAAACAACGCATATGGTATATTATCGATTGCAAATCACCAAATCATTAAGTACCCACCAACGCGCGAATCCTTACGGCATTTCAGTTTAAATCCATGCGTCCGAATTGGCCAAAAATTAGTAACACGAAACAACAGATCAGCTGCCAGTTCTCCTTAAGCGGTTCAAACTTTACTATTAATGTTATTATTATTATTGTTATGTTAGATACGCCAAATTATCGGCAACAGTTATGTGCGATGGGCGATGACACTTATAACTACCGGTTTTTGTTTCAATTCCTGGCCTTGATCGTAGACACTCCCTGTCATTCTCTATAGGGACCAAAAATTTCCTTAAAGATGAAAATTAGCGGGAATGTACGTATATTAGTTTACACAAGAAATTGTGCACATTGGGAGCCAATGACAATAAAATAGTGTCTATCGATTTATTACACCCTATTACTACCGTAAAACGCTAAACATGATATGATCATTGTAATTACAAGCGAGAAGTTGCTTGCCTCTTCGACAAACAAATCGGAGCAAGGGAATGTAATCATGTTCCCGCGACCAGAAGAGGACTACTCGGACATATGTCAACGTGCTAAAATTCTTCCTTTATTTAATGACTTGAAACTGCGTGTCGAATCGGCAAATACAATACAGGTAACCTTCTGATTAGACTTCCAAGAACGTGCTAAATACGGATGTGGTCTGCTGATTCCGACGATGCGCCTATTAAGTACATTAAGTTGTCGTTAGATGAAGGTAAACATAGGTCATTTGTTCTTGTGACAATCTTTATGTCGCGGTGACTAACAATTCCACGTTTCTCATATGGCGTTGAGAAGGCTGTAGCTTGTGCGTTAATGCTGCATTGGCTGCAATTCTTGAAATTTTTAGTTTTCTTGATTAATTCCATCAAGAAATCTTTTGTACATTTAGAAATCACAAATAATGACATGATAAAATGGTAGTGGAATTGAAAATAGATGTTTGGATATATTACATGTTCGTATAATTACTGCACTTCATGCGAGGTATATTACATATTACGTGTGGGACCATCTTTATACAAAATAGGTACATTCATCAGTACATTTTAAATTGACAACTTAAGCAGCTATTTGTTTGTTGTGGGTCCTGGATAAAAAATAATTCTCGTCCTACATACACTGTTGAAAAATTCGGCTTTTTGCCTCTGCAAAT
This sequence comes from Dicrocoelium dendriticum, assembly GCA_944474145.2. NCBI lineage: Eukaryota > Metazoa > Platyhelminthes > Trematoda > Plagiorchiida > Dicrocoeliidae > Dicrocoelium > Dicrocoelium dendriticum. Next base: position 19,422 of record CALYDF020001756.1, read on the forward strand.
AAACAACAATGGTCTAGCGGAAGCCGCTGCAATTTTGAGGATGACACCATAATTTTAATCATCAAATGTAATTTATATGACACCAGGTATTGCTATTAATAAATGTTCTGCGACCGCGCAGGTACCGACTCTTTGAAGTTTCTTCAATTGCTATGGTTGCATTAGCATCAGAATAGCTTCCAAATAATTCGCATCAATTTTTCGACTGTAGGCAACCATTAAACATGTGTCTTCTTGCTTTATTTTTGTCGAGCGATTCGTCTTCGTTACTATGTTAATATATTTTGCGTTAGTCTTTCTCGAGCCGTCCAGTAATTAGCATGAGGGCGACTGATGAAGCTGATGTTATCGATGTGCTCGTTTTAAACGGCATTATAGGTTATTTCCTGCTTCGTTATAAGTGAAAACAAGCAGGTAAATTGCAGTCCAGCAAAGAACACTGTTGCGGTTACAATCCCAATAAAAGACCTTGACTTTGTGTTGATTCGCCGGTCCGTCCGACATGGTATATTTTCATAGTCAACTTTGCACATTTTACATTCTATACACTGATCCATTCAAGAAGTAAATGCTGTCTGATGTAGTGTAAATCGTCGCAGATTAATAGCATCAGCAGATGAAACTGAGTAAACGTACAGCAAATGTTTTACTAGGTTTAATTTTTATTACAGTTTTTCCAGACAACAAAGTAAAGCGAGCTGTTATGGACCATTCCAAAGTGATAGCCGACATATACAAGGTTGTTGCTGCATGTATAGGGTGTTGATACAGCATTTGGGATAATTATGCTCAAACATTCTCCCTCCAACAGCGAGCTATTGAGAAGATAACACTTGACTAGCTCCGTGTGGAAGTAAGCGCTCTAGGCTCACTCAAATCGGATTCACAGTATGAGTTTTCAACGCACACACCTGTGCTTACACTCATTTGGTCCATCTTAATCAGGACCATCTAACCGATTTTGCATTAAAAGTCAACCTTGAGTGAGCCGCATCCCATATCCACTTCGCAACTCCCGCACCGTTCCAGCAGAAACGTAACTGAAGGATGTTCCGAATCACGAACCACTTAGAACACTTTATGATCTTAAACGATAGCTAAGTCCGCTGACTCCCCATAGAACCCTCAATCACAGCTGTCGTCTGATTAGCGACTTGCTACCTCACGCTCTATTTCCGTATCGCTCAGTCGGTTTGTTTAACAAGCGGAAGATCTAACGCTTCAAAATGCCCCTCACACACTGGACGCACTTTTCTTATGGGCCTTGAATATAGAGCCAATTAAACACGCAGACAACAGATAGGAAGCCGCTTTATCGAACGAAAAGGTATTGGTCGACGAAATGATTTGTAACGACCTCCAAAAGATGCTCATTTTATCACACGCATATCGACAAAATTGCTAAGAATTTATCAACGCGAGTTGGCAGTAGTTCAATACTTCAGGCAACATGCCGTCGGCGCAGACACATTTGCCGTCCCGTTGGTGAGCAAGTGCTTTCTGCGTCATCAAGACGCAGAAAGCATACCTTGCTATTGCAGCCCGTAGAACTCAGACCACTCCATAAAATGAAGGGTTACCCACTTGACAGATAATGTGCGTTTGCCAGTTCTGCATTAAGTCTTTAGTCTGTTTAAAGGCAGCGCGTGAAT
>CALYDF020001757.1:0-50031 GCA_944474145.2 Dicrocoelium dendriticum
TTTGTATTTCCATCGTCCTTGAGGCAACCTACCGATCCCGCCCTTTTTGAACTGACCAGCCTTGACTGATCGAATACCAGCCTTTCCGCATAGCCTGTGATATGCCCTAATTGTAATATTGTGATTGAGTTGCACGGACAGACGCTTGGTGGCTGGTTTGGCGTGCTGCGTGAACATTGTTTGTTGCTTGGTCGTTGATGTTCTCACTACCCTTAGTGGATGGAAGCAGTCGTGGGGCTCCGACACAACAAGTAGCCATTGTTGTGTTTAAGAAAGTTCACTTGGAAATTGACACCTGACTAGGGCTATAGAAAACCACGTTATCTGATTAGATCTTCAGAGAAGAAAGTTGTCATGGCGCTTTAACCATTCGTTATTTTTCCTGACAGCCCGAGTATGATTTAATGTGAGGCAAGCAGTATGATTGTCTCATGTGAAGGACGGTCTACAGGTTATATTAATCTTTCATCTCCCTGGAGCTGAACGCGTACGTGCGAATCAACTCGAAGGCATATAACATGCCCATTTATGTGTATCCCATAGAGGAAAATGCCAGGTAAACTTTCGACAAGCAATGTTTTCGATTAGTTTATAGTCAGCTGGACAAAATACTAGAGGCTAAGTTAGAAAAGGTTAAATCAATGTACAGCAGAACAATTGAATAAGCGACTCAAACTACTTTACCGACATTAGTCAGGTGACTATGTCCCGGATGTCAGATGATTGCTGGAATGTGTTCCGCTCAATTCGTAAGTGACTGGTCAAAGCAATTGAATCGTTTAACCAATCGTTTTCCACAAGTCGAATAGGCTATAAAGGTTTAGAAGCCCTGGCTGTTCACTGCTTCTTGTTTTGTACAGAAATTGTACCACTTTATCGGGCGCTATAATGCCACGTGTCCAGTTCACACTGATTAGGGGCAGATCAACCCTGCGCTTTATTCGAAGGTAGGTGCCGAATCACAAGTACCCCTTGCGCAGTGTTTCCATTTACATGCGGGAAACAATTTCCTTACTGTACTGATTGTCTCTTGCTTCCCACATTCATCATAAGTGAGCTGTGGTAAACAAAACTTGATCGGCCGCGTTCCGTTGCTCGACGAACGATCACCCCATGCACACTGCGATCAAGCTAGCATATTGCAGCAAACAGGCTAGGTGCCAACGCGTCCTAATACGTAAGCATCGACCCTTCAAACAGGAACAAATACCAACAAAGTGAGGACATTTATAACCACACAGCGTGCATTTCTGTGTGCACGGTCCTCTGTCCATCCCAGCATTATTTCAAGGCACTGAAACAGCAACTGGTACACCAAGTGCAATGCAATGCATTTTCATTGAGCTCAACGCCGTGTTCCTTATTCGAAAGCGGTATATTGCAAGCGGAGTATGTGATGTTTTACAAACGCACCTGGGGATCACGTAAGAAACAGCAGGGATTATAACTAAGTGCATGTATTAAAAACGGCATGGTTTATAATTATGTCATGTGTATAACACGGCCCTATATTGCATTACCTGCTGACAATGCTGGTGTGTCCCACATTCGCGTGCTTCGAAACCCACCAGCTCCAGAAATTGTGATCGCCATTCAATTTTGCTGAGGACGCAGTAAACCTTCGTGGCATTTCTGCGTATCTGCTCCTCAGGGTGCGCTTCGCAGCTGTCCTTAAGGCTCACCAGATGCCCTCGATGGGATTCAGCGCTGGGGAGTATGGGGCAAGACGCAGAAGAGCCCCTCAGCGGTACCGTTCTTTTCGGAATGCACCTTCCAGGTCTGTGTGGCATGGTGCCTTGTCCTATGTAAATAGACCCCAATCGAGAAAAGCCGGGTCATTGGTTTCTAGCACTTGACGTAGCCACTGATTGCACCATCATTGGTTGTAGCTTTTGAATAAAACAGAAAAGCTATCACAGATCATTCGCCTTGGTGCCATCAAGAGGTACTTTTTTCGCGGATAACAACAGTACACTAGACTTTCCTCCCCGTCGCGAACGACTTTGTTTAGCGCGCAAAAGATGGGTCGGTTTGTCTCATCTATCCACACGCGCTGCCGCCGCTTGACATGATAATGTAGGAGCGTCAGCGAAGCGGGAAACGCCGGCGAGTTTAGTGGAGCTTTTTACGACGCGGATTACGGGAGTACCTTCGAAACGTGGTTCAAGCGCCGAGAAGACTTGTTCCAGATGGAATTATTCGTCAGGACGACCCTCATAAGATGCCACTGCTACTCCGCAAGCTCGGAGTAAGTAAATATTCGAGGTTCATAGACCACATTCTCACCAAACAGCCGACGGATTTGACGTTTGACAAAGCAGTTTCGCATCTGAATAAAAGCTTTGATGGGTCAGTATCCTTCTATTGTATGCACTATCAATGCCTGAAAATTGTCAAACGGGAATTAGACGGTTTCGTTGCCATAGCAGATATGATTACCTTTGAGAGTGAACGCTTCAAGCTATGCACTTTAATAGACAATAAGTTTAAGTGTCTTATTTTCTTCAGTGCTATACATACCCCAGTTATGCTGAGACTTGCACGCGACTTTAACTAAGCTGAATCCGGAGCCCGACCTGACAATGAAGATCGTGGTAAGCGAATGCAAATGGTTGCTTACTCTAAAACTCGGCACCGTCCTGATCGAACTGAATTGTCTAGCACCACCAGATGCCGTGCACTCGGTGAAAAGTCCACGACTATCAGTTCAAACAAACCCTTCAGGAGTTCTACGTACGGGCAGTCCACAGCACGTCGGCCATGCGGCGAATGGCATTTCGCGCGCTTTTTCCTTCCAAAAAGCATATTTGTCACACGTGCCATAAGCGAAAGAGGAGTTCTGCTGTCAGCTGCGGCGGAAGAAGGTGTAGAAGTCTTATCGAAAGAGGAATACTAAGAAGGATTGCGCAGAGTCTCTGTCCATGAGTGTCGTATTCAAAATTGAGTGTAAACGGAGATCATGATTCAGCAGCGTGTTGATCAATGGGATTCCAACGAAACTGTAATTCAGCGCGGCATTTGAAATCACCATTATTTCCAGGAACACATAAAGTAACATAAAGAGGCCAAAGATGATCGAGTCTCACAAAGTTGCGCATAATGCATCCGGCGAACTTACTTGCAAGACTGCTTTTAAAGGAAGAGTCAGTAACGTGCTACATGTCAGACCGGACGCATTTGAAACTTATTGGTCTAGACTGAATTAATAATTTGAAACTGCTCGATGTCCCCTGGAATCATATTGGCATTCGCGTCCGTGCACGTTTAGACCCATCATCAAAGTTCGTCGAAGACAGGACACGTCCCCTGTAGCGAAAATTTGCCTCTGTTTTTCAGGGTGGATTAGGCCATTGTACGAAATTCAAGGCAACGCTGAGCCCGCTACCAGGTACCAAACCAGTGTCCAAGGCTAAAAGACCGGTACCCTTTGCAGTCATGTCAACCGTTGATCAAAAAGGCGATCGGCTGCAACGAGCCGGAGTCAACACAGCCGTCGAATACTCATCATGGACCACACATATTGTCAGAGTGAAAAAGGAAACTGGAGAGTTACGCGTCTGCACTGACTTCTCAAGTGGACTTAACGCTGCCCTGGACGACCACCAGTACCCAATACTCGTACTGGAACGTATCGGCAAAACTGTATGGTGATAAGTGCTTTGTTAACCCTGATTTATCCGATGCCTACTTTCAAGTGCATGTTAACGTAGACTCGAGGGAGTTGTTAACGACCAACACTCATCGTGCGGTATCTCAATGCAACCGTCTGCCCTTTGGTGTAAAAGCGGCACCAGCCATTTTACAACAGTTGGTGGACACCATGCTAGCGGGCGTATCTGGAGCCGTTGTATTTCTGTATGATATCATAGTGAAGAGTTATTTAACCCCTGGATGAAATGCCTGGTTTTATACAGTCGTACGGTTATCGCATCCGTAAGGACAAATGCACATTTCTCACTCCGATCGTCAAATACATCGGTTTTATGCAACTTGAAGAGGCGCAGGGTTCCTATCACTCGAATCACCCAATTTAGCTGACGTATGCCTTGAGATTAGACGTGTAAAGCTATTTTAGGCTGATGGTTCAAACGTGCTTCCACGAAAACTGTTCTAATATGGTAGTACAAAAATTGTCACCCAGCTAACATCCCTATTTATAAAGATCTGAAGGGAGAAATGAATCTCCACTTCATGGGTAGAGTCAGTTATTGTCACAGTCTTCAAGAAAAACTCCCGGACTTCATGTGCTAAGCATAGAGGAATCGGCCTGGTAAAAGTTGCCCCCAAGCTGCTAGTATCCATAATGTTGTGCAAGTTCTCGCCAACTCGCGAGGTGCACCAGCAGGAGAAGCAGGCTAGTTTCTGTCCCGGTAGAGGTTGCGTGAATCATATTTTCACGCTGCGTCAACTCCTTGAACATCGCTGCATGTGCCGCAGACCCACCACCGTCGTCTGCCTGGACATCCGGTCTGCGTTTGACCATGTAGGCCGTACTGCTTTATGGTCCCTGAAAAGTATCTTGTTATTCTTCGAGGGTTATACCTATCCATCTCAGGCAGAGTAAGAACCTACGGCAAGCTCTCCGTAGTCTTTCCTATCACCAATGGTGTGTGACAAGGATGCCCCATGTCTCCATATCTTTTAACTTTGTGAGCGAAGCTGTCCTTTTGCGAGCTCTAGAGGGTATTCAGAATTCTGGAACCGAAGTGCTTCCAGGTAATAGTGCATCCGACTTATATCACGCTGATGATATCGCCTTGCTCGGTGATGACCCTCGCAGAATGCAACTGAACCTTGACCGACTGTTGCTTGAAGCGTCCAAGTATAGTATGTGCTAAGCACCCTCAAAGTGCAAAGTGCTGACATTGGATTGGCAAAATACTCTTTCTCAGCTCACCATCGAAAACATTTGGCTTGAGCAGGGAATAGTTTTGTCTACCTTTGGAGCAATTTCTCTACAGGGGGAAGCATTGGAGATGAGGTCTCTCTGAGCATCGCTTAAGTTCGCTCGGCTTTTACTAATTTGAAACACCTGTGGAGTCGTCGCGTCATTTCAATTTTGCTAAATGTTTGGGTTTACAATGCTTGTGTTCGCCCGATACTTTTGTGTGGAAGCGAAGCTTGGGCGATTGGTGTGGACGACAGGCCTAGGCTTCTGGCCTTCGACAAAGGCTGTCTGCTGAGGATCGCCCGTGTATGGTGGCAACATCGGGTGCACAATGATGGTATCAGAAAACGCGTCTTTGGCAAAAGGAGTCTCCAGCTACATGAGCTGGTTCTATTGCGCAACTTGAGAGGGCTTGGCCATGTCCTGTGCATGCCTGTCGAGCTAATTTCCACCCCGCACCCTATTCGTGCGTACAGGTCCGCAATGGAAGATGCCGCGTGGTGGCCAGCCGATGACTTGGCGTCAAAGCATCAAATCGCTCACATACAGTCTATCAATTGCGCGTGAAGAAAGTTCTTATTGATTCTTCATTATATTCTGCCGTCGATGTACATCTTCTTTTTCATATTTAAATCACCATGGATTTCATTGGATCTATGTCTATTTTATAGACTGTTGCATATACACATACATATATAAATATATATATATGTATATATATATATAGGAGCTGCAAGACAGACGATTTTCGCCGTCTTTGGTTCTTCAAGGTGTTCATGGAATTTGGAATCGCGCACAACTTCTTTAACTTTAATAGTCGACTCTCAAGTTATATTAAGATGGAACTGGTGCTGACTTCAACTCGAACTCTGCCTTTAAATGCAAACAAAGTGTTGCGATTGTTACTTTAGGTTCTTTAGTCACCCACTCAACCAGAGAATGGACGTGGCTTTCAGTTAGAGCTCTGCGACGGACACCAAACTGTTGTCCTCTGGGCTCCGTCGATTCCAACAATTGTACCCAGCTGGGCAAGTGTTAAGGTGCACATGCAGCAGAGTAGCAACCTGTTTGCAATCAGCTCCTTCCTCATACGTCTGCAGTAAACGGTCCCACACTTTTAAATTGTAGTACGTGTAGGGTCCTCTTCTTGCATGTCCGGTCGCAGAAATGAGCGTTCCATGTAGAAGTGCTATTATAATTCGTCCTGGCGCAAGCTAAGATCATTCATTCGTCCGGGTATGTAAACCCCCATTACCATCGCGAATTCGCTTACATTGGTGCAACAGAATTGTCCAGGACCAATTTGGCAAGGCAAGTTAGGGACTGCGGTATCCAAAAACAACAATCTAGGTTATGCACAAGAGACAGGGTTAACAGTTGCGCAGATGCCTGTGGCTATGTTACAAGGGTAGGGTGTGACTGACGTAACCCTGAAACCAAATATCCCTCATCCTTGCCACTTAGCGATCGTGCCACTGTGCCATCTCGTTGTAACAAGATGATGCCTCCAAAACGTAGACAATCCGATGACAGGTCACGTCATTAGCTGACCATATGAGTTTGTTTCAGTGAATAGACATGCGCCTAGGGGCGGCATTGTATATTTCCGTAGTGCGACAGTACGCGTACTTCTGAGCTCCATACAGTTAGACCGGTCCGTGGCCGCTGGCAACTTGAGGGCCAGGCCTACCAGCTTTTCTGATGGTTAGAATTCAGATACTTATAACACATTTATAACGGATGTCGTTTTAAGTTAAAGCACTTTTTGTATTAAATCGCTGTTTTCTGCTTCATCGCCAGGTGGGTTCGTAGAGCAGGATCTGCAATCTGTTTCCTTGCGTTCCGTTCTATAGATAGAGTCCGTTTCATTATATCATTCGCAATAGAAATTGTAATGGATTCTTTCGCTACCCTTTTAAGCTACATGCGGCATAATTTATCTTTAAAAGCACGTCCCATCACATCAAAGATTTTGCACCATTACAAAAGAATCGCCGCACACATAACGCAAAATATTCACGACTCTGCAACCATGGCACAAACTGCATCATATTCTACGTAAGTTTAGGCGCACATGAGATTTCTCCGATGTTCGACTGTAAAATGTGATTGTAAAGAGAATTAAGGCTAAGAATGAGCGACAAGTTTCCACATAAGAACAGAAAGCCCTGCATGATGAACAAACTCCCCCGTTTATCGAGTGCCTTCCCTGTTGCTAGGTCGGACAGAGACAGTCCTCTAAACTATGTTGTCCTACAGCACGGAACATACATTGACGACACGGCAGCTGTGTGTAAAACGTTTAGTGCGAACTTGTTGCATTTTCAATGCATCAGCTAACACCATTAACAAAGGTGCCTACAATGAACACAGTGAACACGTACGTGATGTCGAGTTCACCACGGCAAAAATCAGAGAAAACATAGCTTGATTGATTCCATCTATCACCCATGGACCTGATTGGATAAGCTAAGGATGGATTACACAGGCTTGGATTGCTTCATAATTGCTGCCACTTAGCTTGTATATCCTACCTAAAAATAATGTAGCAAAATCAACGAATTAAAAAATTTCGATTATCGTACATCGACAGAAAAATATCGGACCTAAAGTGTCTAAATGGGACAGACGTAGTCTAGTTTGAAACGAATAACCAGTGATGTCTTCTAGGGACGCTTGCTTGGGCTGCTGATTCTCTTAATATACGAAAACGACATATGAGACCCCTTAAGATAAGGACGACAATTTCATTTCGAAGTTGATGTTAAACTAGTTTGCTTATTTTCTACCAATAAGTCAAAGGAAGTCGCCGCACCTATTGCCAATGCGGCACGTATACACAAATGAACAAGGCCGAAAACAAACGGGAGATACTTAGGGTTTCTATTCACAGTGCCAACATTTCTCTACGCAGTCATATGTACATTAAGCCATATTAAATCTATAACTGCTGAAAAAAAGCGCTTAAGGATTTTGAAAACTCGAGGGCCTAAGTGGGAAAATAAACACCAAACCGCAACAAGCAATCGAAAAATTGGCATCAACCGAAGGCTCATCAGCTTTCGACATATCTAGTTAATGCGTGTCACACAATTCCAACTTAGACTCCTCATTTATCATTGACACCCATATGTTCCAGCCACCACTCCCCAGAAGAATAAGCGAGCGGATCTGTAATGTGCCGGTGAAGTGAATAGTGGTACAGAACACCATCGCATCCTTAAAACTCCCGAGCCTATTTCGGCCCAGATGGTACTCTCTCAGCTGTCATAATATTCGGTAGTAATAATATTTCTACTTTGTAGCTAAACATCACTCTATCGCTAAACACCAGCTCCGTCCACTTCAGTGGAAGTACCCTATCGTAATGACGAAAGGCAGAGTTGCCAGCTAAATGAAATATCAATCTATCACTCTATAAACCATATATCTACTACCTAAAACTTCTTGCAATGGATGGTCAGATGCGATATTGTCCACTTTCTGACACGATTGAACCTTATCAACCAATCAGGGTATGGCTTTCTTTTAAGGTGCTCCTACGTTACTTGCCAGCTACAGTTCGTTGACCATGTTACAATCACGACTGACAGAGGAATAGCAGCAATCATATTTCGTCCGGACAGGTAAAATGCCTTCAACCGCATGACACACAAGCCACTGCTAGCAATGCTGCAATCATACGGTACTGTAAAACTGCTGCTAAGGAGATTCGGCTCATATATGAACGATCGGACCTATACAGTCTAAATGGGACAGACGTACTACATGACGGAACGAATAACCAGTGATGTCTTCCATGGACGCATGCTTAGGCCGTTACTTTTCTTAATCTCTAAAAGCAATATATGAGATCACGTAAGATATAGACGCCCATTTTCTCTTCGCAGATTATGGTAAACTAGTCCGCTGATTTATACCATTACGCCAGAGTAACACACGTCACGACATATCCACGATGAATGCATCTAGTGAAAGCCTCTCTATGAAATTCTGCACAAGAATATCTCACATACTGGGGTACAAATGTCGAATCCCGGAAGGCTACATCACTCTTGTCGGGACCAATGGCAGAACGTCTGATTTTTCACGGATTGCGAATTACACATTCAAACACCTACAAATTTCTCTGAACATATCCTATACCAAGTCGCAGAAACCACCCAACTATCAGGCTAGATTACTGGAACGTTCTCCTTACCTGAAGCACAGCGTGAACTATTCAAGCTCATACTGACACCAACCCTAAACGTATGTATCATCATTCACATCCAATTAAGAAGGAAAGAAATATGATAGCTATAGAAAATGTCCAACGATAGTTTATCAAGCTGGTCATGGGTTACTGTTGAGCCCTGAACTACTACGATCGTTGTCATCTCCTCCGAGTGGGCTCTTTTGACTGCAACGTTAGAAAAACAATCTCCCGTTTGCAGCCAGCTCCTCACGTGCATCGCCGTGAACCACTATGTATCCAACCAGGAATGGGGCTATCTACTACCCTCCAACCTGCTATTTATAAAATAAATCGACTTTCTTCTTAGACAGATAGGCCAATCTGCAGAGCAAATTGCCCCTACAGGTACGCACATGTTCAAAGATAATGTTTGTGAAATATCACTGTGTCTTTTGATCTGTAACCAGGCACGAGCCGACTCACGCACTGCAAAGAAAAAAGAATATTCATTGATTCATTGTGTTAGTGCGCATCGGTCAGGCTGGTGATTTGCAGTGGTTCACATGCGGCTTCCCGGTCACACCACAGACAACTTTGACCCGGCCATTCTATGTGTAACGAAATTGTGTTCCCCTCGAAATAGTTAGCACGGACAAGCACCTAGACAACTCGTTGCCTTACCGACTATCGGCCATGACATTGGCGCAGCTTACCTCCTAGACAGCAGTTGATGACCTCAGATATTAACATTCTCACCCCGTCCTCGCGTGGAGGACAACGTCCAGCAACACATGCCTACATTTGTTAACAATACCCACCCCCATGTCCAACGGACTGAGGCTTGCAGAACAATGAGCCCACTATACGACTGTGCGTGCAATCACGGCCGATGCCAAAACACGAACCTGAGAGGGTAACAAACGTGTTCGCTTCGTCATCAAACAAAGATGGGGTGCTTACGTGTGGAGCTATCGTTTCTATCGAAATGCATTTTCCTGCGTCGCTATCCTCCTCCAATGCTCTTACTGTTGCGTAGAAACATACTCAAGCCCTCTGCGGCTAACCTCAGACGTGTGGCGTCCGCTCACCTTGAGACGGCGCCAACCAGACTTGCGGAACTACTAGAAACTCATGCACGCTTACTACCCGTGGTCGAGGATCTGTCTCTCGGTTGCCGGCTTGTTTTCATTAACTTTTGTAGATCAACTCTTTATGGTACGAGACGAAATCGCTCTGCTCATTGATAAAATTCGCTGGAGTAGGAGGAACCAATCGCTCGTGATCCCAGTAAGTACATGATGAATTCATCGTATGTACATCTTTATGTGTTGCAATTAGAAGCATTATCACTTGGGCTTGATTACAAAGTCCCCCCTTGAACATTGAACGGCTTGTTTATAGAAGCCAGATTTGAGAACTTTTTTGACCAGTTTAAGGAGTTCCAACCAACCAGCCCTGATAAGCATCTTTGGTTCAGAAAAAAGTTAACCGGTGAGGTGAAAACCATGCAAATTAATGAAAAATGTGCCATCACAGCTCGACATCCTCAGACTTTACGTGAACTACGAGCTAAGGGCGCAGTCGTAATGAAACCAGATAAAAGTTCAGGAGTGGTAATCATGAACAAAGCCGAATGCAATGAGAAGAATTGCGCCATACTCAACGATGCGAGTAAATTCGAAAGGATCACGAAAGTGGGGAACTTAATCAATGTTGAAACCCGCATAGTTCCCCACCGTGTGATAGACTTTGATGCGTTTAATAGTTTGAAACCGAATGGTGACACTATTCCAAAGTTGTATGGGTCCCCAAAGATACATAAGAGGGAAGTGCCCCTCAGGCCAATTCTTTTGAATGATGAACGCGCCCCAGCATAAACTCGCTCGTTGGTTGGTGAAGTTGCTAGCTCCGCCGAAACAACAGTTCAAGCCGTAGAGTCTTAAAAATTAGTTTCAACTCACCGATGACCTGGATGAACTCAACCTGTCAGACAAAGTCATATGTTCCTTGGATGTAGAATCCTTATTTACCAACGTGCAGCTAAATCTGACGGTTGATTATGTGGGCAAGTTAGCTGAAAACGGTGGCTGTTCGCTACTAATTCCGATTGAAATGCTAAGAGAATCTCTACTTTTGTGCACGGAGAATGTGGATTTTCACTTCCGGAATACACCATACCGTCAGATTGACGGCATGGCAATGGGTAGTCCATTAGGTCCTGTGCTCACTGATTTCTTCTTGCTGATGGTAGAAAGAAGCAGTTCTACGGAAATAGTCCAGGTGCCCTACTATAAACAATATGTCGATGATATCTTGGCTTCCTGTTCGTCGGAGCAGCAGCTCACATATTTGGTAGAACGGCTCAATGGTGCTCATGCTAAGTTACGAGTTACATGAGAAATAGCCCAGACAATTTTCTGCCATACCTGGACATACTCATAAGTCGTAGGAATGATGGATCGATTAAGAGGTCCATTTACCGAAAAACAACTGGGTCCGGTCAGTACCTGCAATTCACCAGCTTCCCACAAGTGCGGCACAAACGGACATTTGTGAAGACTCTAGTTAGTCATGCCAGACGAATTTGTTCGGCCGAATGTCTGGATGATGAACTAGTGTTAATTACAGCAACACTAATGACGAACGGCTACCCACGAAGATTTATGGAGAAACATAGCCAACCGCGAAGGCCAAAGGACTTGGTGCACACGGCAGCCAAAAATAAAGTTTATATGGAGTTACCTTTTAAAGGTGACTTAGCCACGCTGAAGACAACTAAGTGTGTAATTTCGGTTACACAAGGAAGTTACTATGCTGCACAAGTTGTCTTTATCACCCGAACCCGAAATTTGCCCATAGCTCCAATGAAGGAAGCTCAGCCTATTGGGGCCAACTCACACAGTGTATACCAATTTGTATGTGACTGCGGAAAACGTTACATAAGCAGAACTAATAGAACGCTGGTTTCTCGAATAAAGGAAGATGTACCAAGATGGGTTCAACGTGAAGTTGCTCAGATTGCCTACCCTCTTCAGATCCCATGTTCGCGCAGACCGCCGACTTCCTCGATAGGCAAACACCTATTAGACTCGGGTCACCAGATAGAGATGGGCATTAGCGTTTCAAGTTGTGTTACCTCACACTAATCCCCGCTTCCTTCGGTGTGTTGAGGCTGTCGCAATAAGCGGATTAAGCCAGCCTTGTGTGTTAAGAAACAATTATTTGTCAGCCTGAAGCTGCCTTGGACGTAATTGTGAACTTCCGTCATTCTTTTTACACCTTCAGCTTGTCTGGTTACACCTACTGTTAGCTATATCTATATATAGCGGTTATTGTTAATGGTACTGAGGAGACAATATGAAACGCGTGCATCTACCAGCCTTCGTCTTCTTTCCGTGCTGTTCAAAATTAATAGAACTATTCACGAACATAGGTGGGAAATTTCATAGCTGAGGTGTCTGTGTACGCATTGTTAACAAGACTTGAAATTTCAGCTGTAATGAAGTTTCCTTCCACGCACTCTTGCGGTTCGTTTCCACATTTACCTGAAAAACCAGCATGGACGAACTTCATTGTATTCCACACATGCGCAATGACGTATGCAGTATAAGAAGCTTTGCGTCGAAGCTGATGCTTTTCACTTTACCCCACTCAAGTGTGCTTTATTTGAAACATACCAATGCTTTACTGTATTTCATAAACCACATGTCCGATAAAACTTAGACCATGCCCCTTAATCACACATGATTCTGAATTATTTCCTCATCCTAGAACGACTTTGTCCGTAGAAAAAATAAGATAAGCAATACATCATCTTCACTTGACATCATCACCGTGTGCCAGTCATACAATTTGTACTGAGTCTTAACTTGGACGAATCCCTTCACAGTATAGTGCAACATTTACGGAGGTACTCTCAATCGATTCGTATACCAGAGCGCTACCCAAACGACGTCATCGGAATTCTATTCATTAAGACCAACATGTGAAAATGCTTCTGAGTTTCATCAGCACATTTAACATACCATTCACACAGCTCTTTTAAGACTACCGGACAAGATATAACAGTACAGTGCATCGCGGTAGACCGTAGCTACAAGCTACTTCGTCGGCCCAAACGGCGTGACCCGCGCAACGTAAAACTGCATACGAACCATTAAGCCGTGGTGAGCGACAAACCCAAGGTCACCCAGCTCGAACATGCTGGAAAGAGAGATCGAATCGAAAAGCACGTGTTCATTCTGTACTAATTCCTACGACGCAAGAAACTTGAACATGAAAGCAACTCAAACAACAGCGTGTCGACAGAGGTTGTGGTTCTGTGACTTATGTTCAGATTTACAATTAAGATTGTTCAAACGGTAACGATAAGGCGTGAAATGTTGGCTTTAACATCGGTAGAGCAAATGGAATTGAACGCGGTTTTGGAAGGGAAAATCTCTGAAACTTGTAGCAGATTAGTGTATTACGTAGCACGAATCCCAGACCAGTTAGAAGACAGAGCTCTATAGCAAACATGCTGCACAATCCAGCGAAACGCAAACATCTCCAGCGAAAAACAGCAGTGAAGACATGCCGGTGGGAGGGGCTCTCAAGTCACGAAATACTGCGAAGCTTGCAGAGTAACGCTCAAATTCCATGAGTACCTCAGTCATTACCTTGGCAACAACACTTGGCTCCTACAGATATTGCAACTAGCAGCTTTGCGTGAGAAGTCTTGCTGTGGTGTTTGCCTGTCGTCCACGGAAGACAAGTCAATTATTCCCACACAAGCAATCTCCACTCACTTGGAACCGCGGAACAAACAACTACTGCGCAGCTAAAAGGCGTTAACAGTGAGATGTGCAAAGGTCCAAGAAACCACCAGTGAATCGTTAAAAGGGAAAGAAACCAAGGATCAAAACCGCTGATCTCAGATAACCTCTGCACTCGGACTGAAAATTCTCCCAACTGGTCTTATTCGCCCTTCTCGAACTCTCCGCACGTAGGGGAACATCGGTTACTGCGAGTAACATTTGACAACACACAAGACCTGGAAGATGTCATCTTAGCAAGCCACATTCCAGTGAACGCTTCTGTCCGTGCGCGCATTCTTCTGGATGTGCCATGGGTAGAAAGACAGAAGCGGAAATCTGACCTCAAGGTATCAGGTCAAAATGAGACGAAGAGTACTGGTTCATGGTGTACCAGAATAAAGCATGTCGTTAACAGTGAACGATAAAAGCATGACATAGAAGAGTGAAGGTACATCACTGAATTATATAACATGCGAAATATCGTCGATTTTAGCGTCACCCGTCTAGTTATCTCCCAGAAGTACTATGACAACAGGCCAAAAATTTTAAAGTTATCTTGGCTATACCCTAGATGGTAACAAATGTAATCCAAGTGTAGGATAACCGCATAAAACTTGGGTCTCCAGAGGTACGCTTAAGATCAACCCTTCACAGATAGAGATCCAGGTAACAGATGGCCTTGTCTCGGTATTTCCTACTTCAGACCAGTCAACCTTAAAAACAGACTTATCAACAAATGCCAGCACACCGGCACTATTTGTGCCGGGCACTTACAGCGAACCGAGCTCTTGACTCGGCAACGAATACAATGCTGCTATCTCAACGCTCAGGGCCCCTATACTAAGCTATATTAAGCTGCCATAGACATGAAACAACACATTGTGACATCGTAGCAGTGACTGAAACTTGGCTCTCAAATGACATGCTAGATCCAGAGTTTGAACTCAGTGAGAAGTCGGTCATTCGAAGTGATCGTCCATCTCACGGTGGCGGTTGTTGCAATTTACTACCGAGATTACCCAAAATGTATTGATCCCTACAAAACAGAACACTTGTGTTTCATGCCTTTTTGCACTTGTATACAGGCCACCGAACTTCTCCGCAGACAATGATGACATTCTGATAAACGCAATCCACTATGCAGTCTGACAAATTTAATTATTTATAATTGACGATTTCAACGTGCTTCAATTATCAGTGTTCCCTAATAAGCCATTAGTTAATTCAAAACTGCTGGAATTCATGGACATTGCAGTTTGATGTAAATGTGTGCACAGGCCAACCAAAAATCGCGGTTCAAAGAAGCTAACACTACTGGACCTAATCCTGACAAATGAAGAGCTGATGGTTGAGTTAATTACAACCGACACTCCACTAGGCAGTAGCAACTATTCCGTCCCAACGTCTGGTTATGTGTGCTATGCTAGTCTGCTTGATGGAAAACGCGAAAACCAGCGAAGTATTACTGAGTATACTAAGCTTCACAACCTATCGACCACCTTTCACCTTGGCCTAAAGTCTCACAGATGGGCAAACGACACATGGAGTAAATCGAACGGTGAATTTAATTATTTCTAACAAGCAACCTCAACAGTTGCAACCTAACGGGTATCGCGCCTGACCAACAGTTGGAATCGAAACAGAACAGATAAATGAATCAATAGAAGAGATGAGATTTGGAAGAAACATAGGCTAAAACCATGTAGTACCACATGGCAGAATTACAAAACAAGTAAAAACTACTGCACGACACTTAATAGAGCAGCCAAGTAAGAATGGAAGAAGACCAGAGTATTCACGTTTGCAAGTAAGGACAATCTGATATACAGGTATATGAACGACACCTAAAGTTTAATCATGGAATACTAGAATTCATGATGACCAGAGTCCTAACGACTACTTCTGTGGATACCGCGAACGCTTTACTCCTGCAGTTTGACCCAGTGGCTACAAATGTCGTGGAACCTTTCCTCTAACAACACCCAACAAATGCAGTCGGCTTATCCAGTGTCACCTTTATCCCAGAGGCTGTCGTGAACACATTATAGTCTCTCATAAGAAAGAGTGTTACGGGAATCGTCATAATCTTTTCAAAAGTAATTCAACACCCCCCCACCACAGCAGCACATCTTGCAGCCTTTTCCCAGGGTCGGTTTGACTCCCATCTGAGTGGAAACTGGAGGCATCACTCAAATATACAAAGGAAGTGCGCGATCGGATGCTGCAGACTACCGAAATAAAGTGCTTTATCATAAGGAATGAAATGGCAATAATAGATGAACTGACGCAATATTTTGAAAGTTTGTAAATAATTTCTAATATCCACACGGTTTCAAATGAAGGCGATCTTGCCTCACCAAGCAGCTCCTTATCAAGATTCATGCACTAGGACAGCTAAAGAAGGAGTCCCCATATAGGTGGTTTACCTAGATTTCCCTAAGCCGTTCGATAGGATCAAGCACTTAGACCTACTCCAAAAGCTCATTGCTTTCGGTATCAGCTTTTACCTGCTCAGCTGTTTGGAATATTACCTACAAGACGGACCCATTAATGTAAGAATGGCCAAAGCTTTCTTAAAAAAAGCCTGTGCATATCCATTGGTTTACCGCAAGGATTCGTCCTCCCAGAAAACATTTTATCCCTGAAGCAGGTATTTACTGATGCTAAAATATGTAAGGCATTTCGCTGAGTATCCGACCGTGCCTATCTCCGGAAGTATTCGGACCGTAGTAAGGAATGGACGGAAAGCAACCATCACCCAATGAACACTGCAAAGTGCAACATGTTGACGGTACGTAGCAGCCTAAGCAACACATATCTTCTGGAACAACACGTTTTGCAATAAGTGACCAGTGAACGAGACTTAGATTTCATCGTCCAAGAGAGTCTTAGAAATTCCCTCCAAGGTTGGGAATTAGCGAATGTGGCGAACTTGAAATTGCGGCGTTTGAGGCGAGCTCTTGACATCTTTGAGCGACGAATAGTACCACTGATGATCAACGCACATCATCGATTCCACGTTAAGTATACGGCTCAGGCCTGGCGCCCATTTTTAAAAAGAGATATTCGTCTGTTGGAGTAACGCCAGTCTCAGTTACTAACCGCTCCTTCGCTTCTCAGGATACCGACGGCTTCGGGGAGATCTCGTTCCCACATACCGGATACTAACTAAAAGCAAATACCAAATTATATTACTGCCGACCCTGGCCCCTTACAAACAATGTCGACGTCATCATGTGAAACTTGTGGCACAGCACTGCTGTTTGGATTGTAGAAGTATTTTTCATCACTTATAACCTGTTCACCTGGAATGCGGTACCAACACGTGGTGAACGCACCAGACTTTTGTGACATTCGAGAGGTTTCAAAACGTTCATGCTGGTGCTAAACGGTACACCATAGTGTGATAATCGGCGATGTCTTTCCTACTGACGATGCAAGTTGCACGTTGGAACATTTTTGATTCTAATTTTATTGTACAATCTCCTATCCTGTGAGTCATGTAATGTTATTCCTTTTATTCCAGTATACACTACTGGAATAATTGAACTAATTGAAGTAATTAATTAATTTGCAGCTGAGGTAGTCCAGCCAACGTCCCACATGGCTCAGTGGCTTAGGCTGCTGGCTAGTTGGCATCTGCCTCTGGCAGTCATGGGTTCCATCCTCCTTAGAAGACCGAGGGAATGCGCACCACTGACGAGCCCCAATCGGGCGAAACGCGTCTGGTGCTTTTCCGGACTAGGCTCTGCTATGTAGCTTGTAAACTACTGGGATGGAAACGTTGACCTAAAGAACTAATTAATCGTTTCTGCTAAGCCTGCAATGTCAAGAAAGCACTATACTTAAATGTAATTAGTTTATTGAAGTGGAAACTGATATAATGAAATATGAACATCTGGTGCAGGTCACATTCACGGCGCTCTCGCTCTCTAAAGACCTTATCAGCTGGGCTGCATATTTTCAAATGGTATCTGAGTAATATATCTATTGACTGATGGAATCGGTACGCTATCCTACTTCGAATAACTGGCGAATGTATTTATATACTTTTATCAATTCCTTGTTATAAAATAACCAAGCTGCAAATTTGTGTTGAATTAGTGGGACGAGAAAAAGCTAGTAAACGAAATTAAACATTTCTGTAAAAGGCCGATTTGTTTTATTAATCTAAAAAACAAGGCAGTTACCCTCTTGAAGTATATTGCTGAACATATCCTCCATAAAGTCAATCACTACACAACAGTTATTTGAGTTGGAAATTCTCTAAGCTGGAGAGTAGGCTACCTATCAAAAATAGGAAATGTTTGCTAACCTTGCAACTACACTAAGACCGCTAGCATTTAATTTGTCAGCAATGGTCCTCTATAGTTCTTTAAAAAGTTCCTTGGAGCAGTTGTACTAAGTCTTCAAACAGTAGTGTCAAAGGTTTACATTTAACCTATATCAGTTCATATATTTACAGTGATAAATACAAGGTTTCAAAAATATGAGTTTATGAAGTTTTACTATGACACTGACTTTGAGGTGTACATCTTGGTTAGTCATTATGTTATCATCTGCGATCATAAAAAACGCCTTCACGACTTGACTTGATTATTTGATCTTCCACGTCTAGTTCAGTACAGGTGGGATTCAGGCAGTTCGTAAATACTCATTATGAAACCATCCAGAGTACAAGATTATTCAGAACCGTGATGGTAGATAAATATTAATCTGGACCAGATGAGATATTCGAGTATGGCTTAAAAATTAAGTAGCTGTGACAATCTTGCTCTATACTTGTCACCTACAGGGCACTTACAAATAGATCACTTACTGTAGTTTAAGGACTAGGGACCCAACGTACATAATTTTATCCATTTTCCTGATCATTGTACTTGCCCATTCCTGGAAAACTGAATATTCTACTTGGTTATTTTGGCCTAATAAATACTTTAGTCAACTCATCTAACTTTCGTAGATTTAGTAAACAATGTTCCTACAATTGATTAATTATGCGCGCTACGGACCAGCACATTTTGCGCACAAATATCCCGTACATTAGTTCCCGTGTATTGGTGTTTACAATATTTGATTCATATTGAGGATATTACGGTGAACCCATTGGTCACAAGACAAAGATGTAAATAAATTAGCTGGTAGTATCCACTCGGATGTGTTGAATATTAGAAAAGGGGAACTAAGGAAATGTTCGGATGAACTTCAGATCCGCAATAAATGCAAGCGTGGTATCATAAATATGATTTATAATGACATTCGCTGTGCAAAATCTGTAGACTACTGTCCAGTTATACTGTTTCCAGTAATGGTAATGACGTTTATAGAAATTAGTGTAATGGCGTAAAAGTCCTCTCCACAATGTATCAGGTCGGTCAGAAATGATCCAATATTGTTAGCTTTCTGCTTGGAAATGGCTGCTCGATTACATATATTTATACTCTATTTGCCAATACAGTATAACGGAAATCTTCTTGTTTGCCTTTCCTTTACATGTGAATCAATCAGTAAAATACGTTCATATACGCCGTTTGTACGCACTTGGCGGTAAAGCCGAGAGCACAGCTATTTCCTTACACCAGCTCACGTAAATTGTAATACATACACAAAAATCAGCAAAACAAACAGAAAAACTAGCAAGCATTTTGCCAGAAAGACCAAAGTTTACATCCTAATCAAATGCACTGAATGCTAGATTAACGCTCAGTTTGGACAAACGTCAACGACAATTAAGGAATTTTATGTCGTTTCTGGTTTCAAGTTAGCAAGGCTAGGACTGACCATTAGGTAGGATAACGCAAGCATGGGGGTTATGACCTACAGGACTAATTAATACTAGTCCCGGACGATGCAGGTAATGGAGCGCGCATATCAGAAAGCATATGAAGCCGAACACAGCGGACTGTATTCGATGTCCTACAAAAAGATGTAGGAGGATGATGCAATAATAGACCAAGTGTCAATAGGGTAGCGCACAAAAGAGAATAGGGTTGAGCCGTATTTAGGCCAGCATTACCGTGGTTTAAGTGGGCTTAAACAAGAAGGAGTAATGTAAGACTTGTCCGCAATAAAATTATAAGCAAAAGATAATAGTACTCTTTAGAAGTGCTACAGAGCTCACACTAAGCAAGCTGGATTAAAAAATCCTACAAAGTCGAAAATGATTCGCGAATCGAGGTTCGTAGGGTAAACGTGTGCCAAGCTAAAATTGAGTGTCAGCATTAGTGCCAATTGGAGGTTAATCGGAAACAGGTGTCCGATGTTCCATTGTTATTTATCATTTACAGCTTCCTGGACGGGGTTCATCACCAAAGCCGCAGTCCAGACAAAACGCCGACAAGAACTCAACCACACTACTGCCAAACGGTACGGAGTGGCCTCTCCTACCGCAACATTCTACCCGGTACCAAAACAGCCAACTTCCCATGAAGTAACATCTGGGATGCAATTTGGTTGTGGCGAAACTAGAAGTAGTCACTCGTGAGGACCAGTCAATTGAAGGAGAGGGTTAGATCATGCATGGATAAACAAAGAAATACGCAAGCGCATCACCCCAAAAAGAACGAACGGATGTCTTGCGTGCACAATTGTTTAGAATTTTGTCTCTTGGATATTTTTATGGTTTTTGAAGTTTTCAAAACTTCTTTTTAAAAGTTAGTCAGCCAAAGATACGGCAACGTTTTAAACAATATTTAACAACCTAGACGTAATACATTGTACATACTTGTAAAAGCAAACGTGCTTACGAACTTCCCGAACTCGGCGGTTGGTCGTAGGAGACGACAGGTTAGGTTCGGATTATGTCTGGACGGTTGATACTTCCAGGCAGGTATCGTAGTCTGATTTGATAAAACAAGGCTGCCGCATAATAGTGCGGTTATTTGGATCGTCAAATAAAACATTGTTAGACGACAGAAGCGACGTGCTTGCATCAATAAAGCCCGGTTTTACATGAGTGATGGTGGCAGATTTTTGTCGGCCCCCGGTGTCGTTATTAAATCTCTCACTCAAAGTTTTGATAACATGAAAGATTTAGACCTTGTGCTACGGCAAACCCTCATATCTTTGTTCCTAAATCGAAAGTTAAAGTAAGGTTTGCTAACCGTCTAATGGCATCTGCACCACCTACTCCTACAAATACTAACTCTTTGACTAGGCAAGCTATATCCGGTGTGACCGCTAATAACACACCCTAGATGACATATCCTAAGAGTTGGTCGCAACACCGACACGGAACGTCCAGAGCCGGGTAACGTACGCATCGATCGTATCGATAAAAGCGTTTACAGGGACACACGTAGTCCATTTTTTGGATCAAGCACGAGCGATGCGACATCATTTTCAAAACCTTCATTAGTGCCCGCCAGAACATTAAAGTTACCAGCCATAACATACAAACTGACATTCGCTAAACAGAACCAAATTACGTTAGCGGTCTTTTGCACTAACGTTCCTAACTCCAAACCAGGCACAATAAACGCCAAGTTGATAGATGATCGCGACCAGTGGAATTCCATCTGCGAAGCGATTGGTATTCAGGTTGAGCCAACTGGGGTACGACGCGTAGCACGTCACCCAGGTGCAGTGCACTACAGCGAACACCGATTTCTTCGAGTAACTATAAACACAACTGAGGAGACAAAGCTAGTCCTTTTCGCAACAGCTCACGTTCGCAACTTATCCGTTTGGGCACAGTAAGTCAAAAGAAAAAGAAAGCCATGACAGGCCCTCTATGAAAGGAAGCAAGAAAGCGGTATTTTCCCATGGGGTTCCCGAAATAATGGACTCTCCTTATCAGGAAGCGCAGTTACATAACCGAGTGCAGCGATGCTATATTCGCGGAACGCTCTCTGGAGAACGTTGTCGCATAATCATCAACAAGAATTCCTACATCAATAAAGGACAAGGGCTGTGGTCCAAAAATATTGAAAGTCGTGCTACGCCCCGATGGAATAACAGAATTCCCATTGGATAGCTGGTTGAACCACCGCTCCAGGTTGCCTACAGAGATTAGGCTAAAGATAATGAACAGTAAACACTGAACAATGAATTTATACGGGTTAAGAAGTGTTGCTTTACAAGTCCCGTTGGGTAGTTGATGGGGATATCCAAATAATAATAATGATAACAATGGTAGTAAAACAGTTAGTAATTCAAATATGAAAATAAAGTTGTCTTTTGCTCTTCTGTAGTCCTGCAATCCGCTTAGATTCACAGCACGCGCAGTTAACATGAAATAGTTCCATGGTAAACTCCACGTATGAGGTGAAGACGTTGTGCTAATTGACAAAGTATAGGTAGATGAGTGCGTCATTCAGCCGTTTTTTAGATACAGTTATTTTCGGTGCAAAGACCACCGATTATGAGAAAGCCTTTCCTGAGTGACAGACACGAATGGAAAGAAATTTCTGCGGCAGTCTGCGGAGGTGTTGTTCTGCGTGTTTTAGTGAGTGTCCCCGCACGGTTGTATTGCTGCTGATTCGCAGTAAACGGCGACACACATGATGTGGGTCTTGCAAAATCAACTATGCCATAATCAAGTCACCTCCTAGTCTGCGTTATCTTCCGCTGAATACCCCCAGTCGTTGCAGTCTCTCCTAGTATGAAATATTGCACATTTCAATTACTTTCTTAGATGCCCGACGTTTTGGTTGCTCCAATGATTTAAGGTCGCTTTTTCGCCATGGATGCTAGGCATGAATTGCGTATTCGACATGGAGGTGAACATATTCACAAAGCATTCGTCAAATATGGAGCTGTTTATTTCTCCAAACCTCCGTCGCAACAGCCCGACGTGTTGATTCTTAGTCTTCGAGGCCTTTTCTGATTGCCTAGAGTAACACAAGCCATCTTGAACCAGGACAAGTAAGTCGAGCTCGACAGCTAATTGTTGCAAGGTATTCTTTCCAAGTCAATATGACTAGATGTTCTGATGTCGGATGGAAATACCATGCATTTACTCACGTTGAAATATAGTACGTTTTAGGTTGACCATTGATACGCTATCTGAAGTAGACGTTGGTCTACATTTGCCTGGATCCTACGCCAAATCTTGATCTCGCCGGCAATCATTAGGAAGTTCTGAGCGATTCGATATGCAAGTTCAATAATAAACACCAAAAACAAGCGTGGACGTAGAACTGATCCTTGAGGCACACCATACTAGACTTGGCTGGGGTCCGATAAAGAGCTCCGAACTCTGACCCCTAATTACGCTGAAGTAGAAATTTGGCAACCCAGCTTGAATGAGCGTCGCCGATCCCGTAATGCTAGAGCTTGGAGAGTAGTGTCCGATGGTCTAGACGATGGAAAGTTTCCGAAAATTCAGGTTGACAAAACAACTTCTCTCGCGACTGCCCAATCGGTCCAACTACTGCGTGCGACCTATAAATTCTTTGTGCATGACCCCTGTCGGCGGAAACCGTGCTGCTCAGTTGTGATGAGGGTACAGTTTTTCAGATGGCACAACAATGCATCGGCAACTATGGATTCCATAACCTTAGCGAGTATACTAAGAAGGGATACTAGGAAGTAATTGCAGGGACCAATTCTCCTCCCACCATTGTGATTTGGGGTTATTATTCCATGATTCCACATAGCGGGACGTTGACTCTGGTCAAAGCAGCACTGTAACAATTGAGCTAAAGCCGTTGCCAGTTGGCATGCTGCTGCTTTCAGTGCCTCTATACGATTGGTGTCGATACCCAGCGAGTTGTGTTTGCTTAGAGACATCAGCATTTGCAATAAAGACACCGCGCTAAAAGAGATGTGGGTTAGTCCTGGCGAGAAGACAACAAAGGTTGGAAAATCGTTTGGTAGCCATACTCTCTGAAACGTGGAGGCATATTGCATTCGTAAAGCCTTTGCTGCTTCCACAGACATTTTTGTTAGGTCATCAGCCGCCTTGAATGAAGGAACTACTTGCCTCACCTTTCGTAGGCTGTTGACGTGCTTGTACAGCAGTTTCTGGTTAGCGCTGATGGCTTTTGCCTTGTTGTGCTGATAGGCGACTTTGTCTGCTCTTAACAGTTGATTGCAGTGGTTACCATGGGCTAAGTAGTTGTCCCAATTTTCTGGTGCCGGGGATTGTACACTCGCCATGCTGCGTTGCATCCTGTCATCAATTTCCGAGTTCTGCTCCCAACTATAGAAACCGATTTGCATTTATTTCAAACTCTTATCCCTGAAGCCTCTGCAATCAGTTGACTGCATTTACTGACTAACTCGAGCGAGGCGACTTCCGGTGGCTCCTCGGCCAGGAATAACCAAGTTGCAGCGCTAACGAGCTGAGCTAATCGATCGTAGTTTGTGCTGGTTCGCACAGTCTCATCGTTCTCATTCCGTTATTCTGCATAGCAGACGAAATTTACACTGATTAATGCGTGATCACTACGACCCAACAGGTAGTCTAAAACCAACGCATCAATCATATGCTCCGCCTTCATAATCACAAGATGCAGCACAGAGTCTGTTACCAGCTCTGAACAGAGTAGGCAAAGTGATGTGATTGTAAAGAGGAACTGTGGTTACGAGATCTTGTAGGTCGGCTTTGAATTGTTCACCGATCATGGCAGGAGATTCTACACAATGTACGTTGAAATCACCCATGGTAATTATGTGAGTGTACTCTCGCTGTAAGTTGGATAGTAAAGCAGTTGCTATGTTGCAGTCGGTTTCGAGTGTAGAGTTAAGGGGCGGTACATCAAAACAATAAGGCAAGCGTCTCTGCCTTTTTGCTGTAAGCGGTACCAAAGAGATTCATGGAACTGAGAGTCTGAATCCGTCACGGCTTCGCACTCTAAGTCGTTTCGGAAATAGAGGATTAACCCTTCTCCTTTTTGAGCCTATCGTTCCGGATCAGCGACACGCTGGGTAGCGAAATTTCAACGTCCCTCATTCCTGTACGCAACCATCTTTCAAAGATATTAATGACATCATATGACCCGGAAGCTTGGCTATATTTCAGTTTGGCCAGTTTATTAAAAAGGCCTTGAGCATTTGTAAACAATAGGTCAGTTATTCGGTCTCTAGGAGCCCACAGACGGTTACTGGGGTCAAGTGCAGGAGAATGCCGACCGATAGGAGGTGGGCAGTTCAACGATTTTGATGGAATAATGATACCTCATCTAAAACCTCATTCATCCAAGGTGCTTCCTAATCTTCGTTTAGACCTACCTCAGAGTTAGTTAAAGCAGCAGTCATTCGTCGGTATGCTTGATACTTCAGGTGCTTTAATATTTGTGCTGGGCAAAGCTTCTGCGACCTTTAATCCAAGTTCAGAAGGAAGACTTTTCAGATTTCTTTGCCATCGATCCAAAACATCCGTTGTTTGTTGCTCTGACTAAACCACACGTTTTAGAATTCTAGGACCTCATCCTCTATAATTTGGTGCGAAAGTTATCCTGATGAGCCATAACGCTAGAATATTATCCAAGGCAATGCTTCATGAATAAACCACCACTGTGTTAAATCGTGCTATCCGGTCTCTGGAACATCTTTAGAAAGATGTTCTGGTACGCCAAGTATGAAGTATGTGGTTAGCCGCTTTAGCTTGCTGTGTCCCTCTTCTATGTTTCTTTTTGATTGTCCCGTGCTCCAAAGGACATTAAGATAAAATTGTAACCCACAGGATCCTTGTTTTAGCACGTTTGCGGAGAGCAAAATGTTTTATACTTCGGTCTGGGTTCTCCATATAGTGGCGAGTTCGGATTATGAGTAATTCGTAATAAGTTTACGGACTTGGTTTTGACACATCAGCGCGCACAATGATTTCCATTGATCTTAATCGTCCGATAACTTATCCAGCAATGTGATGACGGTAGATTCAAGGATCTCTGAGCATATAACAGTCCGGGCACTATTGTTGGATCGCTTTTTCGTTGATCTACAACGTATGGTACTCGTTTGTCCGGACCTGCTGAGAAGTGCTGATTGTTTACTGTTTCTCCCTCTATTCGTGTTAACTGTGTTTACAACAGAAGTTGCAGCAACGGCGGCAACCCGACTGACGTTTGCAGCAATGTCTGCAAATGTAACTGGTGTTCCGGGGGACTTCGTCTCAATAAGAGACATTTGATCTAAAGATACTAAAAGTTGTTGTTAGGTTGCTTCTTCCTTTTTAATGCTAGATGCCAGGTCTAGTGGAATTTGCCTAACCAGACGTTGTCTTGAGTACTGTTTGACCCCACTAGGTAAGCGCAGTTTTCGCCCTGCATTCTACCAAACTTGAAGAAAACAACGGAGATGGAGATGTGACTGATTGCGATGCAAGGGAAGCGGATTGTGCAGCATTCTGCTGCTTAGAAGCCGCTCCGCTTGTGTGGCGCATACTCGCTTCCATTAAGTAAGCTTGTCGTTTAAGCCCTGCTATGCTTCTGCTGTTAACCGGTCGCACTGCTAAGCTAGGATAAGCAAGCTTTTAACGAGTGGAATGGTGGAGCACGTAGTACAGACCCAAAGTACATCTTGGGAGCTGTTTCGCTCCAGTACCTGTTGTTGGGACACGTTTGCACATTTCGGACGAGACCATTCAAAACAGTGCGAACAAGCCAGACTTATTTTTACTACTCGATGACATTCTTTTAACCCGCAAATGCCTTTAGCTTGGAGCCTATTCGGATTCGCAATTTTGCTATTCAACTTGGTGCCGTTGTCCGACCCATTAGGTTGGTCAGCGTTCTGTAGTTTTCCAGCATTGAGAGCGGCGCACATCGGTTAGGCGAGCGTAGTGGTTAGGACATCTAATCTCAATAAAATATTTGCCTTAATAATTCTGCAGAATTGTAGACAATTTGGCATTAGCAACACTTGACGGGACAAGGAGACATCCGAGAGAGAACACCGCAATCTGGGAAGCTCCGTGATACAATGCAGCCTGCCTGAAATTCAAGGATATGTTACTCAAGCAATAAACGACTAGCGGCTGACTGTCGAGCGGTTGGCTTAAAACTGAACGCGAATTTGTTGTCCACCGAACACTTTTAATACTCAAAGTACTGTCATGTTTGTATACTGACTGTAAAGATATTAGTAAGTTGGTCAAACTCACAGAATGCCACGCGTCACAACCCCGAAATCTCCTTAAGATTAAGGTGATCTAATTAAGCCTTGAGATAACAGATTCTGAGCACAATAGATCTAGTATGTCACTGCTTTGGAATGACAAAGCTGGAAAAGGTGGTGTCGTAATTCGTTACTACAAAGTTAACCACCGATGTGAGCTTATTGACCACCTAGAGATACGTGCATCAGAATCGTTTTGCTGCAGTGTATGGTTGCGGAACAAAGACGCTGGACTTATAGTTGTGATTTATCGTCCACCAAACATTACGTGTGAAATGGACGAAAAACTATACCATGTTCTTCAGGTTGCTTTGAGCAAGTCATACATTCGCATTCTTATCGCAGGCGACAGTAATATATACGACATCGAAATAGCGGCGACGACAGAGTGCAATTCAAAACCTCTTTACAAGAGGTAATTTCCAGCCACCCGTTGTACAACCACGTGATCTTTCCCGCTAAAGTTGAATTGATAACAGGCCTTCGATACTTGATGTTGTGCTCACCAACGGAGAGCTCATGGTCGACGGAATAATTACAAGCGCACCACTGGATTGCAGTGGTTATGTTACTCTACTGTTTAACTATGTAAGTTATGCAGAATATGCTGAGAAAGATGACGATAAAGTGTATACGTTGACACGCTACAACGTGCCGTCCGCGATTGCTAAGGAGGCATCTTGACTTTCTTGCTCGTATGTCCCACAGAAAGTGCTTAGGACACTTTCCCACTAACATTTACCACACTAGTAACCTACACGTTTGAGCAGAACTCCTATTGTTAGAAGAGAAGAAAGTCATTTCTGAGCAACAGAACACAACTGCATGTAATTGATGGACTTAGCATGGAGAACACACAAGGAATCCCCAAATTCCGAAACCTTGACTGCCTATGTGTCACAGAGTAACCTGTGCGTAAGTTCGATCCGCGAGGACAAGATAACATATTAGCAGGATTTAATGAAGAGCTGCCGCACAAAACACAAACTCTTATACAGGCCTGTTATTGGCTTTCGTAAGGTGCAACGTGGGATTCCAGCACTGATCAGGACTGACGGGTGCAAGCGATTAGCAACGGAAGCAGCCGATCTCTCCCGGTTCCGTTAATCACAAACGTCCCAGAGTGTAACGGCCCCAACTTTTATAAGTTTTTCTATTGTTCCACTGTCAACTATCTCCAATAATACTTTTACTGTAGAAAGTGCGTCAAAGGAACTGTTGTCCCTACGTATCCATAGCTTTCATCGTCTCGATAACATTTGACCGATGGCTTTAAAGGCAGCAGCCAGTTATTTGGCGAAACCTCTGGCTATATTTTATCAGCGCTGTATGGAGGAGAACCATATTCCAACAATATGGAAGAGTGGGTTTATCACTCAAATTCATAAGGGACGTAGCCGCGCTGATCCAAACAATTACCGTCCTATACCTATACTCCCTGTGCTTTCCAAGATTATGGAGTCTATCATCACCGATGCACTCATGCAATACCTGAAAAATCACAAGAGGTTAGCGCCAGAGTAACAAGGTCAAATACGCGCATGTACTACGAACTTGCTATTTGCACGCAATAGCTGGACTAAAGCAGCTGGTGATACAGCAGGAGTCGATGTCATTTTCCTGGATTTCTCAAAAAATGATTGATCGCTTGGACCACCGAATTCTTCTCCATGAATTTTCAACTATATGTCGTTGGTGACAAAGTGCTGCCTTGGAAAGACAATTTTATGCACGAACCTTGGTTAAAGCTGAGAGTACGAGCATCCCTGTTTGATGCAATTGAGGTGGAGTGCGGAGTGCCACAAGGCTCTATGGTTGGCCACAGCTATTTTCAATTTTCGAAAACGAACCGGAGAGGGAAATTACTGTTCTTCGAGGATGATAGCAAAGTACGGCCAGCGATCACAGAACCAACAGACCAAGAAAAGCTCCAGCGTGACTTCAACACGATTACAAGCTGGTCAGTTTTGAGTACACTACCGTTCAATGTGGAAAACTGTCACGCTGTTCGATTGGGCCATATGAATGACTGCGTGTATCGACTTGGGTCACATGTTTTTTTAATAACCTCCAAGCACGTCAACTTGGTGTGCTCATTCAAGTTGAACTTCACTGTTTCAAGCAGTCAAAGTCAGCTGCAAACAGAGCCAACCAGCACGTCCGTTTGCTGCAGAATGCATTCATAAGATTCGAACCACCCAGCTTTCCCATGATGCACAATTCTTACGTGCGTCCTCACATTGAACACACCATCCACGCTTGGTTAAAGCGCTATTTAGACTTCCTAGAGAAACCACAACACAGGGCCTAGGAAATCTGTCTTACCATAAAATCATGATGGTAATGGGTTTTCAGTGGCCGATACCAAACACAGCTCGGCGATCTCATGTTAGTCAAATAAATATTGGGTAACCCTAATCACGTACACCGACATTTGCTAACAATTAGCCATATATCCAGTCTCAGAAGTACCTCTCTACAATTAAGTGTATGGTATAGCCGCTTAGAATGCCGGAAGAATTATTTTTCTCTTCTGGTTTACCAACCCTGGAAATCTCTACCAAACTTAGTTGTTTCTTCCCCCAACTTGTGTATTTTCAAAAAAAGGAGTTAATCTTGACCTTAGCCCCATCACCTCTTTACCTAAAGTGTGCTCTATGTACTATAGCAGTTATCCCTTAAAAATTAATTAACACTTCACATAAACCTGAGGTGGGGGTGCAGAAGTGAGTATGCTCACGTTTACTTTTCTCCCAGAATACCTCAACTATAACAACTTCCATGTTGCCTCGTCTTTTGCACTCAACTGTCACTTACACTACTATTAATAAGCAACCTATCAGCTAGATTAATGCTCAGACAGTTCACATATCTTGATACTTATAGTTGTACACCCATCATGAGGGATTTGCTAAGCAACTGCTTTTTACCTATCATAATACATTTTTATTGTTCATTTGATGAGATTGTTGCACAGCCTCCATGCAAAGCAGTATATGTGACGAATTCGACAGATTTTCAGGCACATACATCCGTGTCCTGTGCAACCGGGAAGCGGGCGGGCGCGTCTCACGCATCTGATGAGATAGCTGATCAGCATAAGTTCCCTACTCGAAGTATACAGTGCTGGTTCTACCAGCTGTCTTAGCAAACGCAGCGTGCAGCTGTAGACTTGCTGCGCTGGTGTTCTCTCGAAATCGGTTTTAACGGTATTCTTTATACCATGGATGACAAGAGAAAAAGTTTTGCAACACGAAAGTTCTGCGTCGCTCACGGGTGGTATAATCTTTCTACTATGCCGTTAACCGAAGTAGCAACAGCCTTAATCCTTATGTAACGTGGCAAATGTGTACGCATGTACTCACAGTGACGAGACAACCTTACTGAGACACCCAGCACTCCAAAAATGCCTCTGATATTGTTGCAGAAGAAAGTTCGGAATCAGAATAGCCTCCGGCCAACTGGTGAAATAAGCGAATCAAATCAGTAGGTATATCGAGCTTTTTGAAGGTAGAAGAGTACTTACGAGGTCGAGGTACACGTGGTGAAAACGTGCTTCTAGTTTCGAAACGTGAGCATTGGGCTTTTCATTGGCATCTGCACCTTCTCAAGTCACTATGGAAAGCATGCAGTTGTCCAATTAAGCGATTGACGATTGTCCTTACGCCAAAAGCATTGTAGGGTTACGAGCTAAACCGATGCAAAAGCGCTAAGGTGAGACAAGCCCTACAAAATGTTTATCAAGGGCTGTTGAAATTCTCGTAGCATGATTTATTTCAGTGAGCCCTTCTATATGTCTTGAATAATGGTTCCGCCTGATGATATGGACAGAAAATGGGCCGTATAACTAGTGTGGAACGATTGGCTAGTAAATCTATCTGAGTATCATTGAGTCATGCGACCGCCATAGCTGCTAACTCAATAGCAACGCTGGCGTCAGCAACGATTGCTCGCGTTAGCTACAACGTAGTGCAACCTTGCGACACGTCTAGCCTGTGTGGATCGCCTTTTATCTTCAGGTTGAGATTTTCTCACCATTTCCGCAAAAAACACAATCGAGGTATTTCCCGAATCACAAACCTTACATCAAGGTTTTTGGACGCAAACGAAAGTCAACTCAACGTTTTATCCAACGAGTCAGCAACCACGGCTGTGCACCTTTCATCGAAGTAGCTAGTGTAAACTTTGTGTCCGTATCGCACAGTCAAGCTGTTTTCCGAGGGAAGGACCTAGCCGCTTAAACCTGCCCTGGTCAGACGCACAGAACGCGACGAACTTGGACACGCAGATAATTGAGCACACATGAGAACCATTCGCGTTCAGACCATGATCGGAATGGCATCGATGGACGCGAAGGGTTGTGGTTACCAATCAAAACCCATGCGACCGCATCCAGATCGACAGTATTTTTTAGTGGCCTACATTCATGCCATAAAAAGGTACGAAGAGAAACCCAGTGTAACATTTGCCTAGGCGAGCTTCATTGCAAGTCTTCCAAGCTCATAGCGAACCAGTTGAGGCCACCTAATAGTTAACCAGATTCAGTGTGGCTCTGTTCGGAATGTATAATCATCCCATTGGAAGTACGAAATACTGGTAGTAATGACTGAACAAATGTGGAGTATCAAAAGCCATTCAGTTGAAGAAAGCGTGACAGAGAGTAAACCTAATCATTCCCAGAAAGCCCTGCAACAAAATTGAGGAAGAAGGTTGGTCCGCACGCTAAAATACACTATCTGTTTTTTTAAACTTCAATATAGCCAGTTGCTCGAATACGACTGAAACATCCACCGCCAGTCCGATTGCGGTGAGCACAGCCAGGGTCTCGTCCACCTACCAAACGGTCCCAAAAGTCAGAAGGATTTCGACACCAGTGGTGGTTGCAAAATGTTTCCCGCCAAAGCTGACCTAAAACCTGTACTTATGTATACTCACACTGGACCCAGATAAAATGAAAAAGACGAAGCTGTATCCACACAGCCTCCATCGGTCTTATACCGAGTAACTGGTCGCTTAAATTCAACCATTGTTGTACGTAATGTAAAAGTAGTAGTCTGTACTGACGTTCTATACTCTACCTCAAATTCCTTAAAGGGAAAACAACTTGATGAGGTGAACCAGTAGAACTACATATGTGACATTATAGGTATTGCAGCTAAGCTCGAGAATCGCCAAGCCTTACCTGTCACCCAAACTCACAGCACTACTGTGAGCCAAGACTTCTCCAAGTTGTGTTGACTTCCGCTAATGAAGCAGAAGCTGTTCTGCTATTGACAACTCGCCTCCGGAATGGATCATGTTCCATCCGCCTATTCCTGAATATACCGTGGAGCGAGCGCACAGGCGAAGCAATGGTTGGAGGAAAATTCGGAAACAATTTGTTGCTAGGACCATCATGTTATACGGCGTTCCCGAGTCTGGAAGTCATGTTGGGCGAGAATCGGCAACTCAGGACCAGGAACAATGGCGATACATTCGCGAACACCTCTCCATGGAAAACCTCATAAGGCAATCTATCTCCAGGCTACGCCGATCGCCAAACAACAAAGTATGTGGCCCGAGGATTGTGCAAGTGTTCCTTTTATCTAGACACATGTCAGCAATTGTGCTAGAATGCTGGTATGCGGGCCGCAGCAGCCATTCTCCTGAGCTCCGGATCAAAGCAGCATCTGCTAAGCAAACACACGAGAGCAGCCACTTAGTCGCGATGCTTCCCGACAACCTGTAGGATAACCTCAATCAAGTAGCCAAAGAAACTGGCACGCGCACCCATATATTCATTACCTGCAATGAGCGACACAAAGAGGTAATATAGGGACGCATGCATCTGGCACAGATGGATTAGTCATCGTCAACCCCAAAAACAATTAGTGGCCGATCTCTCACTGGTCGGCACATGTTACCCAAAACAAGTATCCCACGATCCATTGCTAAGATCAGAAAAACGTTCCTGCACGTACATCATCATCATCGTTATACACGTCAGCTAGAAATGCAAAACACCTCAACTACTGTGCCGCAATACACAAACGAAAAAGGAAAATAAATATAAAAGTTGTATGTCAGCTGAGCTACCAGCAAGGGATTGGCATCATTCCGGTAAGCTACCAGCCAGCTACTAGGCAAAAAGAAAATTTTTTTATGTTTTACGCTACAAAATGAGATCGTAGGTGGAGGGGAGGCTAAAAGGGATGGGAAGGGACAAAGAAACAGCAGGAACGCCATTGAGGTCGGCTCCTAGCCATATCAGCAAGTGTATCCAGCCAGACGTGTTCACCGTCTTTTGGACCCCAACCAGGGAGCCGTGACAATCCAACCGAGGCCAGCTTCGAAGCGAGGGCCTTCATTCCTCTGGACCAAATCATTGCTTGGCCACCCCTCCTCTTCTTCTATCCACATCCCGGATGAGCAAACAACGCACGTCGAGGGAGTCGGTTGGCTGGCATACGCAGCACTTGGCCCAGCAATCGGAACCTAGTGCGTAAAATAACGGTGCTGAGCGGTTCAGATCCTTTTCCTGTGCGTGAACAAGGCGTCGAACACGCTCGGTATTCACGCGGTGTTCCCACCAAATGTGAGCTAAATTACGAAGGCATCGATGGTCGAACGTAACTAGCCTCTTTATGTTCGCCGATCTTAGGCGCCAGGTTTCGCAACCTTACAGTAAGGTCGAACTTACCGCTGCATTGTACACTCTACCCTTTAGGGCAAGTGTAATGTCGCTTCGCCGCCATAGGTGGCGAAGGTTAGCAAAAGCAATTCGAGCTTTCCCTATACGGTTCGTGATCTCGTCTTCGATCCCAAGTGGGCTCTTGCAAGTTCCCAGGTAGTTGAATTTCCGAACGACTTCTAGCTGATCTCCACCAAAGGTCAGCGCAGGAGGCGATCCCTCCCAATCTTGGAGAATTGCTTTGCATTTCGATGGTGCAAAGCAGAGCCCGACACGTGCGACAGCCAGTGCTAATCTGTCCAGCGTGGCTTTACACATCTGGTATCTGTCACAGATGAGGGCAAAGCCGTCTGCATACTATAAGTCAAGAAGTTGTTTTCCTGGGAGTAGCTCCACACCTTCTAAGTCATATCCTGTAAGTGCAATCTCAATGACATCGTTAATAGCGAAGTTGAAGAGGAAAGGTGACAGCGGGCGTCCTTGTCTCACACCACTGGAGATATTGAAGGGTGGCGACAGCTTGCCGTAAGCCCTCACTCTGCCCGTGATACGCGCGTATAATGCTCGGATAATATTTACATATTTCTTGGACACACCTTTCCTGAGTAGACAATTCCCCAGCGCACATCGGTCAACCGAATGGAAGACACCTTTGATGTCAAGGAACACTACTACGGTGGGCCGCCAGTATATGTGACAGTGCTCCAACAACTGACGCAAGGTGAAGATGTGGTCAATGCTGCCACGACCACGACTAAACCCGGCTTGCTCCTTATGAATCTGACTTTCACGAACGCCAGTCAGTATGTGAAGGATTATGGAGGCGAGTAATTTAAAGGCGATGGAGAGCAGACTGATTCCTTTATGGTTGCCGCATTCCGAACGCGCGCCTCCTTTGAAGCTGGGAACAGTTACGGAGCAGCTCCAGTCGGTTGAGACAGTCTCCAGCTCTCACAGATTTACTAGTAATTCACATAAAGCATCAACAAGAACAGATCCTAGGAATTTGAAAAGGATTGGATGAAGATCATCTGATCCCGCGGCTTTGTTCAACTTCAACATTCCGATCTCACATTCGACTTCTGATCGAGAGGGTGCATCCAAAGGGACAGCCCATGGAGTAGCGCGATTACTGGTCGGCGAAGAATCGAACCACTCTAGACGATTAAATTGCTTTGCAAAATACTCAGCCCAACGCTCCAATCGTTTTGACAAATTGTGGATAGGCTGTCCACTCTCGTCACGTATAGTTTCACTAACACCAGGTCTCTATTGCCCGTTTACCGTATCAGACGGAAGAACGTACGATGGTTGCCAAGGGCAGCGGCCACTCCCATCTCTGACGCACGATGAGACCACCAAGATTCGCGATCTCTCTTCAGGCTAACATGGAGTCTTTCCCGGAGCTCTTTACCAGTTTCATTGTGTTCGCTTCCAGCCGGAATATGCCGGCCAGCATCGATAAGTTCCAGAGACCGCGAAGAGACCCAGTATCCATCTTGGCTATTGGACATACTACATGAGGATTTTCCTGCTGCTAGGAAGGTATGGTGCACACGTGACCAGTGACCATCAATTGTCTCCAGTGAGCGCTTACTCAACTCGCATGTCAGCCTACTTCGATACGCATTCAGAACGGCAGACATTGTCAGTTGGCTAGTGTCAATGCGCTCACAGCGTCGTCGCGGGAGTCCACCAAAACTCATCCGCATGTCATCACATACAAGCGCATGTACCCCAATCCATAAGGTCTCCTAAACAAGCCATCCGAGCTGCGACTACCTTATGCGGCGCATGTCTGGGACCACTTATTCGTCACCGAAACTTGATTGCACTCAAAAATTACCGACGCCGAGGTCGCCATACAAAGTGTGTCCCTTCTACAAAAAGATCGCCCTAGCAAGGGCGGTGAAGTGATGTTATGTTATCGCAACGACCTTCAGTGCGAACCGGTGTTCGATCTGGTAATGCTGATCACTGATTCAATCTGGTGCAGTTTGCCACCCAAACGTAACGACACAAGCTATTTGGCCACTGTTTATCGTCCCCTAATGTTCACCCCATAGATGGACTCCTGTCTGACATTATCGTTGGTTAGGCTCCTAGGAGGACGATAAAGCCATTTCATATCTTGCAAGTTATTTGGAACCCATCTGCAACTTATCATTTCAGAAAACTTGGCAGACGACCTGTTCATATATTTATGGTGATACACAAATTCCGCATTTTGACAAACAAAACCTGACGTAAGCTTCTGTGTCAAAAGCGGATCGTTTTGTATTACCATAAATATATTAACCTGTTGTCTAACAAGTTTTCTGAAACGGCGATGCGGCCATGTTTTCATCCCCGGCGAATCCAATATCCGGCAACCCCAAAAAGCAACTCAAGGCTGATTTGCAAGGGTATATTGTAAACATTCCACTCTTTATTTATGTCAGTTCGCCTACCCGTTTCAGAGAAGGAAATAAGCCCTCTGTGCTTGATTTAGTGCTCACGAACGAAGAGCGCATGACTGAGAATCCAAGGATGGAGAGCCCTCTTAGGCGCAGCGACCACGTAACCATAATTTAAGATTCCGTGTGTTATATGGAGCATCCACACAAATACGTAACTTGCTCGAACAATCACAAACTACGACCTACTGGTAGAACTCGTGGGAGATGAGAACTGGAAGTCTTCATACGACTGTTCTATTAACAGTGCTTGGATGGAGTTTATTGGCAAGTTCAATGATCTGATTACAGTTAAATCATTTAACAAACTCCTTCGTTCCGCAAGAGCACAATCATTCATTCTGAGCAGAACCCGAAAACGTATGGCAGTAAGAGACGTGGCGTGGTATGTGTATAGAGCGAAAACTAGCCCTGAACACTGAAGTAACTAGGTTGTGCATCGTAATCACTCTACCCTGGTTGTGCGTGAGGACAAATTATTAAACCAGAAGAGTCTATTAGAAATGTTCTAACAAAAGGTTACTGTACAGAAATGTGCACAATCTCCGAAATGTGAAACATGGTGTTCCCCCACTAACAGCAGCATATGGATGTGCTTAAACTGCCAAGGATGCAGCAAAAGTTCTATGTCGCCAATATCCTCCAATAATCCGACTTTCTATCAGAATATCTAACCTACCAGCCCTAATCTCGCAGACTTCAGTATGTACACATGCCACCTTTAGTTAGACGACCAGTTTGAGGAAGCTGCGTCAGTTGCGTACCTATAGTTCCGTGGATTTGGCAGTATTCCCCGAAAGCATTGCAGGTCGCAGCTATGACGATAGCAGAAGCATTAACGCGATTTTTAAAGAAGTTTTGACGAACTACAAGATCCTAACAATAAATAGAGGGGCATTATTACTCCGATTTCGAAAAGCGGTACTCGTTCAGAGCCCGCCAACTATTGCTCGGTGATTCTCCTCCTGGTACTTTCTGAATTGATGGCATCGATCATAGCTGAGGCCGTAATAGTCTATTTCGAAAGGTCTAACATCGTAGCAACGTAGCAACAAGGATTCCGTCAGCATCGGTCATGTGCTAGCCATCTATTGATTGCTCGATGCAGTTTGACCGGATGGCCGAAATTAAGATGGGTATTAATGCCACATACCTAGAACTTTCTAAAACATTCGACTGTATAGATCACGTCATGCGTCCCCATAAGCTACGGATTTGGCCCCTATCCTTGGATGGACTGGAAATTTCCTCCTACAGTGGCGCCTGTAGGTTCGAGTTCGGGGCTCCTTTTCTTATCCGATTAATCTGGACTGCAGTGTTCTAAAAAGTCAGAGTTGGGGCCGAGGTTACTTTTGTTCTTCATCCACCATCAAGCAAGTTTCATCAATTCACATTTTCTGCTTTTTTCCAATGACGTCTAGCTATGGCGGGCGATCGGCTGGCAGGAAGTTCACCATAAGCTGCAACGGGACTTAGAACACACCTTTGAATTGTTAGAGGCAAATCTACCTCAGTTTAACACGGACAAGTGCAAAACCGTGACTGACCGCCACAAGCCCACGTAAGCACATAATCTTAGAGACAACATGCTGAAAACCGCCTCAAAAGTATGAGACCTTAGAATGGTGGTACAAGACGGCCTCGGCTGTTCGGCGCAGTCGTTGAAGGTGTCTGAAACCGCGAACCAAAATGTTGGTCTGTTACGTAGGGCGTTCGGGCGGTTTGACCCCTCCATCCGCCCCCAAATGCTCAATGCATATAGGTGGTCCCATATAGAGTACGCAAACCAGGCGTGGCAACCCTGGTTAAAACACACTCCCTCTGAGCTGGAGACCACCCAGCGAAGGGCAACGGAACATATGAAGGGGTTGTCCCACATGTCATACTATGGACGAAAACTGTTCCTGAAAATGTACTGCGACGTACACCGCAGTCTACGAGTTGATCTCATCCTGGTTTTGCAGATTATGAAAAACCCCGGTCTTGATTGCAGCCACCTCCTGAAGCTTAGCCGCAACACAGAATTGAAGGGTTATAAGTTAAAACCAGCCACTCAATAAGGTCGGTTGAAATGCCGTCGGAAATATCTTTCCCTTCCAGTTTGTCCCATATGAAAGGCTCTTTCAAGCTTTCTCTGTTCAATGCTCACATCACATATTTGTACAAATCACACAACGAAGCTTTACGCCACCTACATTATTTGAGCTGATTTCTCATTATTGTGTGACAACATGGCGCAGGCAAACATTGTGCTCACCAACTCCAGCAACTCCGGGTAGGCAGACACACCACTGTGTTTATGTGGATAATATGTCCGCGGATGAGCCTTTTTCATTTTTGTGCAACTTGGTTTTACTAACGTTATTTCCACAAACCACCCTACAGGGCTTGTCAAGTCTCGGGATTTTTATCCTTATTCTACCATTGTTCCATTGTATTTCGGTCAAAAACTGTGCGAGTGTGTCGGTCAGTTGCTGAGCCAAGCATATAAGTCCGTGGTTTTTGCTCAATGAAAGCAGTAAAGAGGTTGGAAATGATGTATGGCTAAATAGTTGGCTAATAATTCTCTACTGAAAGTGTTGTAACGCTATATGGCAGTTTGCAGGCGTTTAGTGGAAAACAACAGAGGTTGCTAGGCGACATTTACCTATTACTACAACACCGCTCAAGTGCTACGTTGGAAGCGATGGTCCTGAGTGACAGTGTGGTCTACGGATCGAGATGCGCTATAGAGGTTAAATTGGCGATAGCCACTTTCAAGGCTTTATTAGCGATAACAGTTTACGAGTCCGCCAAAACCTCATGTCTGAAGGCTTGAGGCTCAGGGAATTTGATGATGGCTATAATATTATCCTGCAAGCCACTAAGTTTGTAGAACAGACATGTTGTCCAAGAAAGTTGACGGAATAGAAACCAAACGAGCACGTTGCTGCATTGATATTTATCCCGTGTTGGGATAAACAGTTAAAAGCTGCTTCGCGTGGCATAAGTACAACTCGCCTGAGGAGCCAGCTATTACAATGTCCACCAATTATAGGTAGTTGGAGTCTAAGCCACGAGAAACTTGGTCAATGAAACGTTGAAATGTTTTTGCCAATTTCTTAAGAGCAAACAGCGTACGTATAAACTCAAAGGAACCCGTCATGACAATATTGGTGATATCCGACTCTGCTACTGGAATTTTGTTGTATGTTTGCACCCAGTAGATTAAAACAAAAAGCCTGCTTACCTGCTAGACTTGCGAAGAGATCCACGGTGTGTGGGGTAGTCAGACAGGGATCGGGCGTGTTAACGTGGTTGAACAAATAATAGTCAACACAATGACGCCAGTCCCCCATAGCCTTCATTGGGACCAGGTGTGGAGGAGACGGTTTTGATCTGTTGGACGATCTAATGATACCGAGCTGTAGCGCGTGGTCGATTTCCGCTTGTGTGAGTCGTCTCTGTTGAGTAATTGTTGGCTGGCCATGGTTGACGATGGGATGAGCGACCATTGCTTTGAGTGTTAAAAGCTGTGCCGCTGGTCGTACCAGTCTCGGCGACTCGGTGAGCATTATCGCACACACAGTTGATGCTTTTGCGATCAGGAAAACTTGAATAATTATAGTGACGCTTGGAAGAATGCTTTCAACCACGGATTTTGAACGGTGGCCTGCGAACCTATGGTGACCATCATCAACAAACAGTTTAAAATGCCCGAGAAACTCGTCAAGGTGGTTGTGAAAAATACGGACGCAACGGCGAAAACAAAATATAAGCCATAGTGTAAGTCAAGTTTTAGGTACCCCATGCGTTAGCCGTGTTAAGTTATCGGTATTTTGTTGGCGGCACACAAGTTGTTTGTGCGTCTGGAACGCCTATAGTTTGTGTTAGCTTGGATGACGCTCACTTCTGCCCCTGTGTCGATGTGGAGGATGATCCACAAAGATCAATCTTTAATTCAGGGAAGTCAATTTGTTATTTTATCGACAGATGCCTTTGTGGCGCTACTATGCGAAATATTCGGTTTCTCTGAGGCAGGATTCCCTGCAACCTCTAGGCGTTCCGCAAACTTTACGGTCATACAAATGCAAATCGTAGCTGGGTTCCATACTGTCAACCTGAGAACGTGCCGATGAAATATAGCACTATTATTTCGAAGGAGACGTACTCAGGCGACTTAGATCAGCAAGAAAAGGTAGCCAAACGTGGCCAGAGTCTGATCACAGTGTGCCCTGCTCCGATAGCCTTACTGTTTCCAGCTCATTGCAAAGTAACGCAATTTCATGGTCTTTAGGATCAATACGGTTTGGATCAAGTGTGACACTCGTTTACAGTCCGGTGAATAAGCTATTGTCAATACTGGTTGTCCGTTACAGAAGACGTTCGAACGCATCGTCAGTTGTAGCTAGTTAGTTTAGGGGCTTGTCTAGAAAGATTAACATCAGAACCAACAGTGGTTCTGTGAAATTTGCATGTCATAGCTCTTATCCATTATTTGTTCAAGAATAAGAAACAAGCAAAGCGCTGAATTTTGCGACTCATTGTCACAGGCTTGAGATTACCCTGCATTAGACCATTCCGTTGTTTCAATATGGCGGGTTGCGCTCGCAGTGACTCCTCTAAACTTGGCTGTTTCATCGCTTGTTACTACTATTCTGTCAGTGGATAAAGTGTACTAACATAAACCAGCTTCACCACAGATGAAATAAACCATGGAATAAGTTGTTTGTACTTAGATCGCTCCGTCTGAATGCACCCATTTTCTGGATGGAGCAAGAAAATAGAAGCTAAATATATGTGCTGTACTCCATGAAATCCGAAACAACAAACAACATGCCTACACTGTGAAACGGCTCAGGTGATACGTGCGCTTGGTGCACTATGAATGTCAAAATCATGCAAATAATAAAATGAAAAAAACTTTAAGTAAGCAATAAATGTATCCACTTGTACAAGCGAGAAAAGGGAACCAACTCACAAAATATACACAGCAAAAAGCTCTCATAATTGCGCGTGCGAATCGGGGTCACCAGTCTCTGAGACTAATTAATACTAGTCCAGGACGAATCGCATAATGGAGCACGTATTTTAGAAAACATATAAAGCCGGTCACTACGGACTATATTGGATGGGATAAAAATGATTTTGACAGTTGAAGCGAGACAGGAGCATGCATTAATACATTAGCACACTGAGCAGCTTGATGTTGTGCCGGATATGGGCCAACATGCCTTTAGGCCAACTTGGATTAAATACATAAATAAATAAAGGTTTTATACCTCGACGGTGAGAAGCACAGTCCAACTGAGTGGACTGGTCAATTTGTAAGTCGAGACAGCATAAATTAATTGATTGTTGATGTTTCATATAACGGCTCCAACTGGGTTTCTGAACTGAATGACAGTTTGTAAATATTAGAGAGAGACAAAACTAAGAACAAAAAACCAGTTTCTATCAAAATTTCGGTTACATAATAAAGTTATCCATGGAAACGTCTCCTGCAGACATGCTTCCATGCAGTGTATTCTCTCGAGAGGTTCACGCGCAATTCTGTGATCCAACTGACTGTGTGCCGGGATGGTCAAATAGGAAATAAGCCATCACCTGTCTGACAAACGTTTTTATGGATATAATGGCTATTTTAGGCATACATTGTGGGCATTAAATCATTTGACTATGGCACATTTTTGTTCTTCGCCATTGATAGTATACTTTGTATGGGCATAATTGCCTTTATCTTGGAAGCTGGAATCCGCCACTTTAATTGATTAGCCCAGTCGTGGCCAACAGGGAAATAACGAAGAACTTAAGGTATGAGGAATTGAAACCTAATATTGTTTATAACCTTATGCTAATAGGCCAAGCAGAATTATTTAAACATCAAGGTGAACAACGACAACTGTGAAGGAATTCTGGCTCTAATGGCGTAGTTCATCTTCAAAACAGTGCAC
This sequence comes from Dicrocoelium dendriticum, assembly GCA_944474145.2. Lineage (NCBI taxonomy): Eukaryota > Metazoa > Platyhelminthes > Trematoda > Plagiorchiida > Dicrocoeliidae > Dicrocoelium > Dicrocoelium dendriticum. Next base: position 41,983 of record CALYDF020001757.1, read on the forward strand.
CAAAGGAAAATAAACCAACCCCCACTGTGCTCGCAGAAAATTTTGTTCAACCTCTATACCTGCCCTGACCGAACAGCCATCAGGCTAGCAATCACCCTGACATCGGCTCAGGCATTGTGCTTACGTAATCCTCAATTGATCTGTGTGCATGAGACAGCGGCGAAGTATTCACTGTCTAACCATTGACCGAGTCAGTTCAGACCAAACGCCCGAAACAGTCACTATCCATCCATTTGTGATTTAACCTTATATGATTGTACCGGTCTGTAGATGAATCATTTTAACACAATTGTTTGCCTCAGACTGATGTTCTTGAAAAGAAACCAGTTAGTTGGGAGTGGAGGGGTGATTGGAATAAGATGGTTTGCAAAGGCATACTAAGGAGTTTATCCATGTGTAGACGAAATTATAATATTGAGCAAATTTGGAAATTGCGTAAATGCTAAATATATCCAGGATCTTTCTTATACAAAGCATACCGATTTATCTTTTACTACTAGTTGACACGATATTGGAAACAGTCAGATGAACCTTGACCATCAGCTTGAATAGTAGGTAGGTAGAGCATTATCTTATATTCTATAGAGGTTTATTCCTTACTAAAGCATATTCCACTCTGAAAAATTTTGAGCAATTATTGGTACGAGACTTTTGAGTATGCTTTCGTTGATTCTTGTTCCATATCAATTAGGAGCTTGAAACTCGAATTTTGGCTGAGTGGTAAAGCTTAAGCCTAGTAATAAGTAGCAGAGAAGGCATGAATTACTTTTGAGTGAGCGCATCCATAGCGGCTGCAGTTTTAAATCCACGCAACGCACACGGTAAGTCATATTGTTAGGCATGTCCAAACATCACTTTTTGAATGATGGTTGGTAGTTTTCCACTGCTATTATGTCCACTTTTCTCAGATTTCCGTGCATAATTGTACAGTATTCAAGCTGCGGCTAAACACACATTTTAAAGTCTTGAAACCTGGAATCCGTTAAAATAAGAGTTCGGTTTATGTAGGCCAGGACTGTCCAAACTTTCTTCAAGGAGGGCCACATCTTGTGAGACAAAACTATGTTGGGTCATATGCAGTCTGACAATATGATAATATCCAAAAATTACACATATGTGAAAAATGCCCAAGCATGCATTTATTATTTCTTGATGAGTTTGCGGGCCATTTAAAAGGTTAACGCTGGCCGCATTTTGCCCGCGAGCCAGATATTGGACAGCACATTTGTAGGCGATCGTTACTCTAACAGAAGATTGCATACATGTAATTTGCTTTAAAAAATTAATTGAGGCGAAATATCTTGAACCAAATTCATGGACTTTGCTACACACAGATTTAGCAGCATCGTGTATGCTTGTATTACTCCGAGAAAGGTCACAGCCGTAGTACAATTGATTACACTTATCAATGACAATGTGCAAAATCCAGAATTTACTCCTGTACTCTAATGCAAACTGGTCAGAGTGAACACAAGCCAAATTAGGACTGTCTTGCCCAGGGGCGGAACCAAAAATTTTAACGTCATCAACGAAGAGAAATGGTTAACCAAACATAATTACATTAAGCAGGCCTTTGAAGTGGATTAATAATAAAGGCGGACTCAGCACGCTTGTTTGAACCACTTCACTAGATATTAAAGTGGCTTACGTTGTACAGTTATTAGTGTAGACTATTTGCTGTCCACCCTCGAGGTAGAAAGAGAAACACTTGAGAAGCGATTTTGGAGATACCATGACATAAGTTCCATAACAATAACATGTGCAGGACACTGTTCCAATTTCCTTCTGCTTTGACTACGGTCCCAGTGATCGCAGTGACTAAGGTACACTTCAATGTGGGCCGCGGTCCGCTTTGAGATTGCTCGTCGCAATCCAATCACACAACACGTAGTCCAAAATTGACCCTCCTATTAGTCATTTACCGTTGTGCCAAGCGTTGCCCGCGTGACCCGGTAGCCAAAAGAGTAGAGGTTTCCGCTACTATTCCAATTGTTGCAGGTTCGAGGCTTGTTATCTTCACCTGATGAGATGAAATGACATCGAAGCGCGTCGTGCTTGTGTAATGTCTTCGGACGGGCAGCACCCAATTTCCATCTGCTTTGACTACCGTCCCAGGAATCGCAGTGACTAAGGTTCACTTCAATGTGAGCCGCTGTCCACTTTGAAATTGAGCGTCGCAATCGAATCACACAACGTGTAGTCCAAAATTGACCCTCTAGTAAGGATGTGCATTCCTTTTTAACTAGAATAGGCGGGATATTGTCAGAGCCTGATGACCTGATGACCTCACCATTCTGATTTTACGACAGAAACCACCAAGTTTGATTTCAAAGTTTGGAATGTATTGATGTCATTGTTTACAGCTTGGGTTGGATTTCTTTTCTGGCATGGATACTTTAGATAGACTTGAAGCAGTCAATAAAGATCAAACATATGATTGCGTGAAAGTTTTGGGCAGTTCCATTAAAGTTGACCATTGAATTAGTATAACTTGATTTCCTGTATTTTCTGTGATCTAAATATTTGTCTTAGAGTCGGCTGCGTTTGTGCCGTTCAGCAACATTGTCTCATCGGAGCATAAGATTGTCTAAGGATTATGAGAGAGCGTTGAAGGCATTCTGGTATGGCGCATCAGTAGGATAAAAGCGTTTGAAATTCTAAACTTTGCTCTATTATATGTAGTCTTGTGGCCACTATTTTTGTGATATCTTAAGCTGCTGCAATCATTTTCAATATCGTGAAGTATTATGGAGCCACAACTACAAGGCAAAACTGAATACGGTAGTAGAGCGCATCTCGAGAAATGCGTACTTCGTGTGCTATGAATACAGTAATGTACGCACACATACACACACACACACTATACACGTTAGCTAAACTTGGGAAACACCTCAGCTACTGTGCCGAGATAACAAAAGAAAAAAGGGAATAAAATGCAACAGGTGCAAGCCAGATGAGCGATCGGTAACGGATGGGCATTGTTCCGGTAAGCAATCTGCCTGTTATTATACAGCAGAAAAATAACTTCCTGTGCAAAATTATGACATGCTAAATAATTAGATCGTAAAAGTAACGTACAAATAAACGGCAATGAATTTGTACCTTAGTTTCCGGTGCGCTACAGAGTATACTGTTTCCATGACCGCTAACCACTTTCTCCATGTACTTGCGCTTTTAAAACATTTGAAGAAAAGGCCCCCCTTGGATACTGAACTAGCTGGGAAATACTAGGCGTTATCAGTCATCGTCCAAATCAGACGATATGATAAATGGGCAAATTGCATAAACTTCCGGATGCATTTATTTTGTTATGACTTAGGTTGAAAGTAAATTGGCAAAGTGTGAAAACGGACCTCGGTGAGCGCTAAGAACATGTACACTGGACTGTTGATGTACTAAACGTTACTGTTCTTCTTGAAGAGAACACCAGTTTCCAGATGGGTGGAGCTCTGTGCAACGCTAAATATTTGAACCGTAGTTTGCTACCATCCACCTCGCGCCATATGTATGTAATATTACTCATTGACAACTATGTGTTTGGAGTTATCGTTAACAACGAGAGATTTACCACTTCGGTTGCCAGTTTGCTGTGCGCTGCGAAGGAAAGCTTAGGTCGCACGAAGTTTCTATTCGATGCTAAATGCTGCTTCTGATAACTATTGTTGTTTCTAAAGATAGTCTTAGTTGACGCATATTTTAAAACCATTAAATGAACTTATAGCTAGCGTAAAATATTACGGGAATTCACGTAAGCTTAACAACCGAAAATGCAGCATAATAACTTTAATGAGCGATTGTAACTCATCCTGTTATTCACGGTAATAGCTGGCGCGGTAATTATTGCTTTATTTTACTGGCTTCTAATTGTCATTAGTTGCAGGCTTAGCAAGGTTTAGTTACGTATACATATACATACAATAATATCCTCATTTTTAAACTTACAAAAGTATTGTACAACGTACCACAAATCGGTTTTGGAAAAGGTAGCCTCCTTTGGAATCAGAAACCCTCTTACCTGTCTACTTTCCTCCTAATTTAGCAATAGATTTGAAATAAACATTGGGCGTGACCACCGCACTTCACCACCCCCCATCACTTGCCGGTTCATCCAGGAAAATTTACTAGGCCTTTGGGTTTTCCCCTCTACACCAATGATATTAGCATATGCCACAAAATCGGCCAACGTTTTTCTATTTTGTTGATGACGTCAATATTATCTATGATCGCCGGCTTGATACAATTCAGAGCACACGAATTTTAATTCAAAATGCTCTCCGTTCCTTTGCAGCGTGGTCCAAAATGTAGTTGGTGATGTTGTTGGGTAACATATCAAGCAGTATTCCCTTTGGTTGCTTGAGCCCCGAAGATCAGTTAAAACTGGCAAACAAAGTATGTTCATACGGCTGCCTACACGCGATCTCGGTATCCGGTATTCTTCATACCGCCGTTTTGCTGAACAGACCAAAATGGAAAATAGTCCGAACCAGAGAATATATGGACAACATTTGCCACAAAATCCATAAAGTCCCGTCCAAACTGAAATTATTCAAGTCTATCATTCGTTCCATTCACTTATACCGCAAATTCATCTCTGGTAGCATTCAGCAGTTGGATAGAAAAGGTTAGAAGATTTGCAGACATCATTCATTTTGCGTTTGTTTAGTAACACATCCGCCCTGAACTATAGCGAACGTTGCGAACTGCTTTAAATCGGACCTTTCTGGCTGCAATGTCAAAAGTGAAACTTATTGATTCGTCATCATTTGTTGCTAAATAAACCGCAGTAATACCTGCCTAATAGAAGGCCTACTAGCTAGCAATGACACCACAACAAAAGTTTACATCACACGTACCAAGGGCTGGAACAACCATGCGCTCCAACATGCTCCTCATCAGATACGCCATTTTCTGCAACAGCTTAAAGGCATGTAAAACCCATACATTATTACACATCAAAGTCGACAGATTCTTGGGTCTAAAATTAGTAATTTCTGTGGTCTTAGCCGAAAAGTCACCTAATTACCGGTTCCACGATAAACCAAACAGAAAATACCACATGTATTTCGGTATCAGAATAATGCAAGAGCACGAGATCTTCTGCATATACTGAGCTGCTCCTAGTTGAGGGACGGTTTCAGGTAATTAATGAGTATTGAAAGTTACAAATAGGAGACAACCTGCATCGGTGGTCTAAATATAGGCAAATATGAAATACGACTTCTTGTTTGCTTATCTATCTAAGATGTATATTAAAGCAAACAGCGGCATACGCAGAACCATACTAGGTAATTGAAAATAGCATTGTAGTTATCTCCTACTTTAAGTAAGTTTATGATTTACGACACACGGCTACAACTGTAAACAGTATGATTATGCGCCTGTGTTTGGACTATAATTCCAGTTAGGTTTATATATACATGCATACATATATATATATCAATAAACCTACATTGCAAGAAATTATCCTACAAATAAGAACAGCCCAATATATTCTATCTCGTTCCCGGTTTTATGTTAATCAACTTGTAATTGACGTTTTGAAACAGACACTTGCCATTACTATATAGTTCTATACCCATTAACAACCATGTATGGCATTAATTTCGTGAGCATTGTAACTCTACCTAGTCTGCAGCCTATAATACAGTGCCATGCGGAAAATAGCAAAAGTCATGTATTACAAATCAACTGCGATACGTTGCGTCTCATCTTAAACTGTCATGCAATTCAAGCACATAGAATAAGAGGCTGTTAACTCCGAGAGATAAGACGTCCAATGACAGCAGCTATATACGACTTGGCTTCATTACACAAATTTAAGCGCTGAGCCTAGCTAGATCCGTTGAGTCTAAACGAGTAGATGCTTGTTTGTTGACGAAGCTGTTGAACTACGCCACTACGTGTTTTCAGTTGTTAAGTGCTCATGATAAATTCAAGCTGAACCCTTATCGGTACATGTTCCTAAATTCGAGAACTCGGAGCCCTAAAGGTCGCTCTTATAGACCTAGCTCCGCGGTCACACAAAACTTGGTATACACATTAGGAATTAGTGCTGATAAGCTGAGATTCCGTCATTTGAGTTAGAGATTAATCGGTCAAGTACTATGATAAAAACAGAGAGGTAATGTCCCTTGGAAACAAGACAAGGCGCTTGAATAAATTCTGCGTGGTGAATTGGCTCCAGAAAATTGATCCAACGGCTCATCTTGTCCTATCATGACAATGCTCACTGTGTTTAACTGTCGCATTTTGTAGAAAATAATATTTTCCTTGTTTACTAAATGTACAGTTGAAAACATTATGTATAAGCGACGAAAGTTATAGGGCCGTTTTTCGAAATTCACTGGTTGCGTCACAATGAATCTACTGAAACTTAGAAACAGATGCGGTGTAAAAAACAAAATGTTTATTTCTAAATAAAATCTCTCCGATCTTTAGCTTATTTACCTAAGAGAAATGACTACTCAAGTGAACCAGGTTTTATCCATTTAATTTTTAATGCCTATTGTACTGCTTTTCTGCGGCATTGATATCCATTAGCAGAGAAAGCATGCTGCGATTCGATTTTAAATTAATTGTTTTTGTTGGCTTCTTTCTCAATGGCAGGAACCAGTAATACCATATTTTTCTTTTGTATCAATCTGGCTATAATTTTTATATAATTTTATCTTACTGGAATAAAAGCAATAAAATTTGTGATACCGTCTTTGAATTTTTAATGCGGGATATTTCAAATATCTAACTTTAACTCTCGCTTCAATCAGTCAAACATTCTAACTAAGGGAGTTACGATAATAACCCACAAAAGTTCGGTATACTTTTTATCTGAAAAATAAAAACAAACAATTTATAAGATGTACAATATGTCATCTGCCTTGGTGAGATTACCACCATTTCCTGGAAACCGACTTTTAATTGCCATAACGTTCACAACTATTTAACACCCCATCAGCTGAGCATATTTGCGTTCTTCTTTCAATATCTTGTCTTACTGAAATAATGAGCTACATAATAAATAAACACCTTATGTGGAAATATTAAAATTGTAAAATAACACGAATAGCGCTATTTTAGTTCCAGAAGCCCCGAAATTGCATCCTTTATAGGTCTATGATAATCCATGATGATTTCATAACATTGACAAGCAGAAGTTGAATTTTCACATGTACCATTTTGTTTTGTGGCATTGTTACTCTGAAGAAAGTTTGGATTGTTACAAGTTGGCGGGGTCCATATCCCTGAGATGCAGTTGGCACGACGGGGCGATGGCCGTTTATGCAAACGGATGAAGCCAGTAGTTTATCTCGTTCTGGATCAATTGAGATAGTAGCCGAATTAAAGATAGGCTGCTTCAGCAGGCATACCGCTATATTGAAAGCCTTGCGCGAATAACAAGGCAATGATAACAAGATAGTCCGTCAGATAAAATAAGTTGGCCACTTTTATTGCATTCACTTAACCTCTCCAACTTGTTTACCATTTTTACTGATATATCATTACTGAAACACTTTGGGAAATACTCAGAAAATCTCTAGTTTCAGTGTCATCCTATTATGTTGTACATAGCGATCAGTCTATGTAGTTGGTCTGTGTCACGCTTTGGAGAAATATATAGCGTTGATTTATTTACTTATAAAATATGAACCAGTAAGTAAATACGGATACTGGACAGTTAGGTAGCAGTAGTCCAACACTTGTCTGGTAGGATACTCCGTGGGTACAATAGAATCGTGCTGACATAGTTCGCAGCATCTGCTGAAGTTATCCGCCTCTCGGAAGTATGATCATGTGTTGTGCGGCTAATCGCATTATATTGGGACATGTAGAAATCAAATTGCCAAGTGGTCATTATTGGCTCTTACTCTACATGGCAGGCGTCTTAACAAACTGCAAAACTCACAGGATGAAGCAGGTCAAACTCAGATGCAGGTAACCAAGGCTGCATCAATTGCTATAGGTAATCCTAATATCAGAGCAAATATATTACAAATATTCTCTAATCAACACCTGCAACTAAGGAAGGGGAACATACAACTGATAGGCATTTCT
>CALYDF020001758.1:0-27542 GCA_944474145.2 Dicrocoelium dendriticum
CCTCATCAGCTTCCAGATTGGTATTTGCAAGTTTCTAATTGTGTTTATGGTTAATTCCCACCAGTCCGACAAGGGATTACTCAAGCTGGTTCAAACTGTATATTATGCTTTTATTAGTCAGAACTACTGAGTACGAAAGACCATAACCATTGACAACCTTAACATATAACAATTCAGCATTCGAAATGTTTTAGTCACTAACAAAAAGCAGCATGTTACAGTTGTACCTTCGAGGAAAAGCACATTTATATATATATATATATATATTCTTCTAAGTCAGCTTATTAAGGATCCTAACCCAACTAGCCTGTGTCTGTGAGTCTTACGCTGATCGCGCAATTCCGAAGGGTTTACTAATCGAATCGCCTAAGCGATTGTATTCGTTTGTTATTTTTGCTTAGCATCGTTTTCTTCTGTTTAATGCAAAATGTTTACAGAAACGGTAAAACTTGAATCCCCCAATAAAAAGCATTCTTGCCATGATTTACAAGGGGCATTTTTATTCTTTTATCTGACTAATTTGTGTAGCTATTGCAACTCCAGTCTCATTGACATTCATATTTGCAACCACTCTGTGCTTTTCGCTATTTGGAACGGCACTAAACATGACGAGCTTACATCAAAATGTTGAAGCCTACGTTAACCTACGGTTTTATATATTTTAGTATGAGAAGTGGCAGCAGAAATTCCAAGGAACCTGTCTCACCAACACCGCTTATCTTGCACTATAGCTAGATTTTTGTCATTAGTAAATTTAAGACAATGTGTTATCGTCATGACACTAAATATTTGACTTTAAAATTTAAAATTTAAGTTAGACCCCTTTCTTTTCCTCCAATTGTTCTCCATTCCGTAGCACAGTAGCTGTAGGGCAGATATGCATCGGCTTAAATGTCCGATGCATTTGCTCATAATGATGATCCTGCTAGAAATAACACATTAAAAGCTTGCATTTCCACTCCTCATTGACGCTTCCGCAGCAGTCAGATAAGGCTCGAATATCCTTTCTCACAGTAGGTCCACGGAATTAGACTATATCCAAATAAAAATCGCAGTTTCGCTCCCTCAATAGAACACTGTAATATTCTAGCTAAAATGTTCCTTAATTATGGCGGTGTGTTTGTTTCGCAGTTGATTGCGTCGGTTTGAGTCCGATCTCTTACCTGCCCAGCTGAGCTCACTCGAGTGCATCTAATCACTCGCCACCTATTTCTCACACCAGTGTACAAATAACTCCGACGATTGGAGAAATTTTAATTACTAATTCATCTACCACAACCGATAGTTTACTGTCGTTGTTATACATTAGGTTGGCCATCCGCATAGACGGCTTTTGATCACAAGTAATAACCCAGACGCTCATCGAATTCGCTCATTCTAAAGCTATCAGCTTAAAATCATGGCACAAAATTTCCCTTGGTTTTGTTTAATCCCTCCAAATTACCCGCAGTGGACTTTTCTCCACAAATCCACAAATCCATTGAAAATCGGCCCTATTCAATGGCCTTGTGTAATCCCCTAGAGGGACCATTTAATTTCACTGCCAAAGGTAGAATGACATTAGCTGATATAACTCTGTGACGACTGTAGAGCAACGCAATCCATCCAGTAAATATATATATATATATATATATCTGCAAGTTTTTCGGTGTGTCTATTTATTCCACTTGATTATGAATTTCTCATACGAACGTACCCTTCACCACTTTGTCATTTGAGCTAATTTTGATTATGACTCTGTTCATTGATAGTTCTATTGAGTGCATTGATGCAAAACAAAAAAGCAGTTAGTTATCAACTAGCCCCACATTCGTTAGCAGAATAACTTTACGCATTCTTCCGCTGTCTTACTGTGGATGGTAAATGTAAATGGCGAATGTCCTTCTTCATTGCATTCCTCTCTTTAGCATGCTGCAATTCGATAGCCAATAATTGTAAATGGTCAATTAAATTCGAGCACCTTCTGCAATGGATTGTAACTTGCACATGGTTGTGGAATGCTTTGAATAAGTGCAAAAAGTTTGCAAGTTTGCACCGCTAATTGAAGCACATCGCTGCGTTTTCTTGGTTCAACTTTATCTGTGCCTTAATGCAATTGCTGTGAGAGTTTTTGAGCAATCTGTCAACCTTTGCTACTGGTCCTCCCTTATGCTTACAACAATTATTCTGCCTCCTGCACGTGAACATAAATATCATGCCTTAATGTAACGCACTAACAAGGACGGATTTATCGGAATTCCCGTAAGCCAGTTACTTCGAGAATTGTCGTTTTAACATAAATAAACAAATGTTTTCTTTTCGACACTGCGAGGCACGCCCGCAAAGTCATGATCATGATAATACAAACAGGAAGGGTCGGTAATTACACAAAAATATCGCAAGTTGACCAGTAACATACACTATCTGTGTGTGAATGTACATATGTAGCTGTAGGTGTAAGTCACGCTGACGAATATGTAAGTGGACATGGTGATTTAATTGTTTATTGTGACTCTGAATTCGTGCTTTTGTTCTCTGTCTTCATAATCGTAGTAAGGGATCAGGGGAACTCTTCGAACTGGGTGACTTTATTGAATTTGGAAAGATCCTCTGGAAAGCGAAGATGCAGTGACTTTATTTCGTGAGATGCCAAATCCGCCGCGTCACGATGTTGTTTAATGGATCTTGATGAGTTTTATTGGGAGGACGCTTGTCAGGCGAAAAGCAGCCGCGTCCTCGAACACTGCCAACGAACTATTCGCTGGAACGTGATAAATGCAAACAACCCAGCTAGCACCACTTTAAGGGTGAATAACAAAATAGAAGAGAAGCGATTAAAACTGCAAATCATTGAATGTCTGATTCAGTAAATTAAATGTGGATAGATATCTGGGGCAAATACGGTGACCAAGTGATGCAATGTTTTATATGTTAGCCATGTGTATCGATTAGATGAACCTCAGTTGCAAAAGAAGCTCTGGGCATTGGTTATGCAGATTTAATTCGTAATATCTCTATGGCAGAATAGGAGAAAGCCAATGGCCGTTCTTCCTTAAAATCAGCCGTGTAATGCTAAAGTGTGTACCTTACACATCCACCCTTATTGAGGACGGCGGAGAGCGTCACAGGCTAGCTGGAGAGGCAAAACAGCCCAATCCAACGCGGTTCAGATCCCATATGATCATAAAGATGTAAACAGGTCACTTTCACCCTCATTTGACTGTAGTCTCTGGCTTGTCCACCTGTTTTACGTATTTGTTTATAATTTGGCTTATAATTCCTGAGCATAAGGTGGCTCTCTTCCTGCCACTCCAAACTGAGCAAGCCTCTTATTTCTACATGATTAAGCAAATTGACTAAGTGCATTTGGTTTAGTCACTTCATTTTAAACATCACTTATGTGGCTGCATTGTGTTAAATATTAGAAATTATAGATGTAGGACGAATCTCTTTTGTCAGAATGCTCAGTCATGTGTCGTCATTCGCGCATATCACACTGGCCTTAATGCGCACGATTATGCCAATGGCCTCCTAAATAGCCCTATGATGTCCGTAATCTTTCTTCAAAATAACTAAAGATTTCCAAGTCAGCGACATTTTACAATAGTTGTGCTCACAATATACTGCCAGTCATGATTTTGGGTGTCAACATTTAGTGTACAACCAGAGCTCTCAACATTATTCGTCGAGATTTCACACTGACCTTGTAGAATAAACATGACAAAGACCTTTCTAACCAGATGCCCAGGTAATGCGCCTCTACGTATCAAAAGCATATTCTACCCGCCAATGATCTGAAATGGCCACAGCAGGAACTTTAGGAGCTTTTCGTCAATGCAGCACACGATATCCTGTCTAGACCTCCTTCCTTTGAACACACATGGTGTGCAATGCAGACAAAGTTGAAACCAAAAAATAGATGCTATACGAAACGTTAGTTAAGCGGTCATCCCCTGTAGTTCATCAGGCGTTATTTTGGCAGGGCGAAACGAATTCCAGTGACCACTGTTTGAGAAGTCTGATTAATTGAGCTGTCTCTCCAAGGTGCCTACCTCATGAGAACCATGGCTATACGGACAAGTGTCTCAACGAATTAGGTATACGATGTAGATTAAAAAATCAGTCAATGCTGACAGCCAAATTTTCAGCATGGATGACAAAGCGCTATACCCGATGAATTCCGAGAATGATCTGGGTGTACTCTCGCTCCGTGCTTCGGATTCTGTCGACAAAAATGGTCTATCTCGTTGCGGACTGCGCAAGTTTTGGGCCACTTTACTGAATTTAAATGGTCGTCACTAGCCTCTTCTCTTCCACCACAAGGACAATACTGGAGTACGGCTCTCCTGGCAACGGTCCAATCGGCAGAGTAGAAGGACGGATGATTTGACGGGTCCAGTACGTCGATACAAGGCACATTCAGAGTTTACTTGGATTACCGTAAGAAAAGCGGTGAGATGAACTAAGATTCTATGACTTATCCTATCGTCGGTTGCGAGTCGTCTTCATCGTAGCATACTGCATTTTACGTCACGCTCAATTTCCAAAGTCGAGGCTGTTGCGTACGTTTTGTCGCACACTCGGACACAGATGCAAACTTGTGGGGAGGGATATAAGGCAAGTTTCACACTCACCGTGCTTTGAACGGAGAGTGCTACATGTTTGGAATAGTCTGCCGGAAAAAGTAGTGAAGGCTAAATATGGTCTGCAGCTCAAAACATTTAGATTTACATTTCATTGCAATTCGATTCAGAGAACGATCGCACTCTGACAAGGACATCTTTTATTTTGACCCCAGTGTAGGTCAAACAATTGCGTATGATACTTAAAACTTCAAGAATAGTAGGATTACCACAGGGAGCAGATAAATTTCGTAGGCCTTTTGCGTATATCGGGAGGAATTTATTCACATCGAACTATCTACTTGCTCCCACCATGTAGCATTCATTATTCAGTAAGTGACTTCTACTTAAAATTGCACCGAAAACACCAACGAAATTTGCCGAACCTCCCACTGTTTTACACAGGATCATTTGTAGTTGCAGAGACAGCAACGTTTTACTTACTGACCGATGTCCGTGTGTCGGGATCGACGAGCACATACGAAATTTGCTACGCAGTAGAGGGCTGAAGCTTTTGTATAGGAAGACAGGGCTGCATCATTAATCACGATGCATCTGCTCAACCCTAGTTACTAGATCAGTCTTTACTCCTCAGACATCAGTCACCTGAGCAATAAAATCTTTATGTTTGCAAGTTCTTCGTGGACGTTGTTATCTGTAGACAGCAAGCCCTGCAAATTCTCCAAAAACGACCAAATTTGACACTACCTTACCGCATTACTGTATTCGCGCCAATAGCCCACCAAATGGCGATCGTATCTGTGTCACCTGTTAGCTGCATGTGCAAAATGCACATAGTATAGGCGTCATCTCACGGCTACTTAAAGAGAGCTATGTTGTTCATTTTTCCCAAAGTATTAAGCCAGTGTTGTAATAGCCACGGTCTTCGTGAGGAACACAAAAGTTTTGTTTGCAAGAATAAAGGTCGTTCGGCTGATAACTTCGGTAGGGATTGATAAAAAGATTTTGAAGGTATAGTGGATAATTTTATGTTGAAAACTAAACACAGTGCACTTTGCAACATAATGGGACTCACATTTGCAAAGGAGCGTACTTTTGCTTGAGCGTTGACTTTAGGACTATAGTGCAGTGGGCGTGCTTAATATCCGATTTCCCTGAGTAAGCAATAAGATTGGCTGTTTTCAGCTACCAACAGCTATATAAGCATACACTTTGGACACATTCTAACATTACCAGTACGGATAAATCAGAAATATTCTGATTGCGGAAATTTTAACAATGGTGTAGTTCAAGGCATATTTTTGAGCTAATACCAATCATTATTTACTCAAACAACCGATGTAATCATTTGAGGCAACGGCGCACAATTTTATTTGCAGACGACATCAAATTTTACACTCAGTTTCGCCTGACCACCTAGATATGCATAAAAATGTTTGTGAAAATCTGTTACTTATGAAAATTATTCAGAAAGGTTCATTAGTATTTGAGCAAGTAAATCTCTTTCACTAAGGCAACCCTGGGTAAAGCATCAACGCTTAAGTACTAGGAGCGATATGGCTGCCTCTAGCTTAACCAACTCTGACTTCAACGGCTGAAGATTCTTGCCAACCAGTACGACTGTCATTTTACAATGTTGCTCAGCCTATCACACTCATATTGAGTTATGCGTGTGCTTTTACAGAGAAAAAAGCAAAATATTCTGACCAGTTCCTTTACAAGGATGAACGCCCATTTATGGGATAAGTTACCTTAGAAAATAAGGCTAAGCAGGAACTTTTCTACATTTAGCTCTGCTTTATCAACATTTCTTACAATACCACACGTAATTTGACCTTACGACCCTCAGGAATCTACAAGTGAAATCATGTGATCTCTCCCGAACAACATGTGACAGCCAGCTTTTCGGTCTGTTTTCCACGTATTACGCAAATCTTATGATTTACTAATCCAAGGTGCTGCGGAATCATGCTATTCATGAACTGAACCTTCATAAGAAAATGCTGACCAGTTTGGGACTCTCAGTAAACCAAGATGTGCGAAATGCATCCATGAGGAATGGTTCCTCGCTTTTCGAAAAATATACACATAATCTACTTATGTGTAAATTAAAAAGAATACAGGTAACATAATAAAATAACCTACTGTGTAGGAGAAGCGATTACTATAAGTTAGACAACGTGCATGAAATTATACTCGAACAAATACCTCATGGACCATGAAACAAACATACATAAACGAAGGCGTATATGAAACAGGATAGCAACGTACCTCGCTCAACTAGTGGTCATTATGAAAGGTACATATGAATTAATATAATAGACGAATGAAACCTTACTGTTGAAGTCAGTTTTTTAGTCTAAGGATGTGCGTAAACAGAGACTGGTTTCACAAAACATCAGTACAAATCACACTGTTGAAATAAAGCGGTTGCGTTTACATTACGGCAACTGTGGTTACACTACTGTATTGTTTTCGCAGTGTGATAACTTGTGTGGTTGCTCCCAGTTCGGCTTTTACCGCATCGAGTAGATTGTTTGTCCCCGTCAATGTGCTCTTTCTCCTCTAAAAATGGTTTTACTGCCATAGATCGACTTATGGGTAATCAGGGTCCTTGATCCCAACTAATAGAAATTAAGTGAATATTTTGGATAGGCGCGAGACCGGTCCTCTACTAGGAGAAAATCAATGGAACAGTAGAGCTATATGTTGTTGCGTGTACAATGGCCAGGTTTAAGAAGTCCATTGAGATAAAAATATTGAGAAATAAAGCTTTTACTCCTCGACGGTATAAGGCAATATTTAACCAAATGATTCTGATCAATCTGAACAATGAGGTCGCATAATTGTCGTTAGTTCTTCATGTTTTGTACGATGGATACCAACTAAGTTTTTGAAGTGAATGGCATTTTAAAGTATTTGAGAGGTTAGGAAACAGGGAACATAAAAAATTCAGATTTAACTGCAATTCAAGTAAAGTAATACGGCCATCCATAGAACCGTCCGCAGGTGACCTTCTACTATGCAGGGTATTCCCTTGATGGGTTTCACCCGTACTTCAATGATCCAGCGGAAAGACATGGAAATAATCAATCACCTTTTAAACGTGTGTTTATCATAAAGGCTATTTATGTATATACATTATAGGCGATGAAGCCTCAGCCTGATCCGTCAAGCGGATCATTGAATAATGACACTTCTTTTGATTAACGCCAGTGAGTCAGTGGTAGTATGCCTGGCATAGGTCTAATTATTTTAAGTTTGGAACCTTTATTCTGTCACAACAAGAGATCAGACTAGTCGTGGTCAACAACTGAATAAGAATAATAATAAAGTATATTATAAAGCATCATAATAATTACAATCTTTTGCTGCTAGAACAAATACTATTTGATAAAAGTTCTTGTCGAATAACAATGATCGTAGAGAGACTTCAGCTTTAAATGCATAATTTGTTTCCAAACCAGTGCATCAAAGGCGAAAACAGCATTGGGTAAACAGAGGCATAGAAATAGTGAGAATAAGGTCCTTATAAATACATACTAAGGAATTCATACATATGTGGACAAAATTATACCACTGAAACAATTAGAGGATGTGGCAATTTGCGCATGTATCAAGGACCGTTTTCATACAAATCATCCGGAGTATTCTTTCGGCTAAATATTGATCGAGAATTCAGAAGAGTCTGATGAACATTGATCACCCGTCTACTTTAGGATGAATAGTGCGGTTTCGGAGATTCGATGGAACTTTATTCCATAATAAAGCATATTTTACTAGGGAAAGTTTTGTGTGGAGCTAGATATGAGACTTTTGCTTATGCCACATGCGCTCGGTGTTTCCTAGTTAACTACGCTTAAGAGTCTGAAAGTCGAGTTTGGCTGAGCTGCAAAGTTTAATCCGAATAGTAAGCGGTACAGAAGGCATCTATTAAGTTCGAGTTCGCACAGCCATAGCGATTCCAATTTTGGATCATCGCTGCGCTCACGGGAAGTCATAATGTTAGGCATGTACAAAACATATAGTTGGGAATGATCTTTCAATGTTTTCCAGAGGTGTGATGTTTACTTTTCTTAGAATTCCGTGCGCTATCGTACAGTGCTCAACCTTTGACCTAACACAGATGCATAGTTTTGAATCGTGGGACCCCTAAATATTAGAGTTACACTTATGTAGAAAATCACAGACCAAAGTCTTAGACTGCACCACACACAAGAAATGGTGTGTGAGTTAAAATAAACTAAAATAAAATTTTTGTTCTCGACTAAACGAGGCATGCCTGCACAGGCATGATCATGTTAAGAGTACAAGATGTAATCAGTTAATGTACAATGGAACAGTGGGATTGTCACACACGTTAATACATGAAGGTGTGTAAGTGTGTATGTGGGCGTGTTTGACTGTGTTTATGGCATTTGTAAATGTTTTTCTTGGCATTTGGTAGTGCTTGAGTGTGTCGCCAGTGTTAAATGGATGCTTGATGGCTGTGGACTTAAAGCAGTCGTTTTGATAAGCCATGGGTGACTTTAGTTGGTAGTGAGTCACAACCACCACGTCATAGTGTTGTTAAACGGATATTGGTAGCTTTTTATAGAGAGTACACTTGCGTGGCCAAAACCCACCACGACCTGGAACACTGCCGCCGAACTATCTGCTGGAGGGGTTTAAGCCCGAACCACCCAGTTGGCACCACGTGGAGGTTGTTCGGCTAACCAGCCTGTTCGGCTAACCAGCCAGGTTAGTATGGAACAATGGAACAATGGATTTATGCGGGTATAAAAGCTAAAGCTTGACAAATCCCGTGGGGTGATCAGTGCGAAAATCATAGAAATGTGAAAAATTCAATGGAAACCAATTCAGTAAAATCGTTTAACAGCGAGTCACTACAAGCTTGCGAACTCACCAAGTTTGAAGTGTCAAAATAATAATCCACTATAACTCCGGAGGGGATCATGAGGTATGGAGTATTTGGTTAAAAGATTCACTGCCCCTTGAAATTCGCATGGGGCAAAGTGTTTGAGTTTGAAGCGTCAAAATATAAATCCACTGTTGAAATTTGCGTGGGGGAAAATTATTTTTAAAGTATGGATTTTGGATCTCTCAAAATTAGACTGTACTATGGGAGATAGTGCAATGAAGTGAGTACACTATCAACTCGATTTTTGAACTCGATGAGGTTGGGTGCACTGACTACAGATTCTGGGAGAGCATTCCAGGCTTGGCAAACACGCACGGAAAAGAAATTCCGTCGACATTCCAAACGGCTGTACTGCACTGCCAGCTTCAGATGATGGCCTCTCAGGTTGTTGTTGTTACTGAGCTCCAGCAGATGGCGAGTTGGTCACAGCCGTGGTATAATAGGTTATACTTGTCACTGGTGAAGTACAACTTCCAGGTGTTATTCCAGTATTTTAATGTAAACGGGTCAGCGGGAATACTGGCTAAATTGGGAGCACCATGCCCAGGGGCGAAAAAATACCCAAGTTTAAGATAATAACGAAAAGTGATGGCATCCTAAAACTTATTTCCTCAAAAAGGTCATAGAATTAGATTGGGAATAATAGCGGGCCAAGCAGTCTAACTTTAATCACAACACTGGATATTAAAGTGGATTCAGAAGTAAAATTACCAATGCTGGCGACTTATTTATTACCCACGAGGAAGGAAGTAAACCGCCTAGAAGAAAATTTTGTGAAGACATGAGACATAAGCTTCCGTTGCAGAACATTATATGGGAAAGTATGGAAGCCTTTTAGTTATCCAGAAATATTATAACCTTGTCACTTCCTGCCTTGCTTGTGCTGATTGCATAATGAAGCTAATCTAACTGGCAGCTGGTGCATGGCCGACCTTTCAAAAAAGCATATTGAAGTTGATTTACAAAACCCATAAAACTTACTTATCCTATTAAACGTTCTTTAGATAATCGCCTCATGTTTCTGGAGATAACGTATGTCTGGTAGACTAGATGGTACTTTTTACCACTTACAAAGAGACTCTTTGCCTCATGATATTATAATGGAATGTTTCCAGTGCGAAGATGATTCATACATTACTCATGACCAACTTAAATGCCTTAAGCAGAAACAGCGGGGATGTATGGACCTCCATGCTTGACTAGAACTGTCTGGAGCTTCTCAGGTCCTGGTGAGCAGGATACGTGAACTAATCGGATTTGTCTACATATACCACCAAGTTTGGATTCAAAAGTTTGATGTGTACTGCTTCCTTTGTTCATTAGGTTGGGCCAAAGTTCCACTTTTCGGATTGATACTACAGGTAGACATGACGTAGCAGTTGAAGATCGAACATATGGTTGCGCGATTAATTTCACTGATCCAAAGCAGTGAATGCAACTAAATTTACTGATCTGCATACGATCCAAATGTTTTGTGATGGAGCCTGTTACTTTTGGGCTCTCCAGTACCATTGTGGCTAGTATCTTTCCTGTGCGCAGATAAATAAGCTAAAATAGCAGAATAAGTTAAAGCTTCTACAAGTCCATGGAGCATAACATTTCAGGATGATCATGATATAACGCGGTTAGCATTCTAGTTTGAATCCTCAGTGGAGTAAAATCCTTTCATTATGAATAGTAGCATTTTTGATATAATAAATTGCGATTGTTGGACCCATTTATTGGTTACATTTAAGATTGCGTAGTAATGATGAGATGTTCACGTTCATCTAATCAAAAACTAACCTGGTTACAATTTCGGAAATATCATTTGCTTGTTTTAGGTTATTTTCCATTTATCAAAAGTTATAAAAAGAAATTTGAATAAGACAATGTCTCAGCAAGTCATTTTTTCTTATCCTTAGACTAGTGTTGGAAACATCGTAAACTGGGTGAGTGTTCTACTCTTGACGCAATAGATAGGTCGAGAGATTTCGACGGTGTTGCAGTCGGCTATACTACATGATCAGCCTAAAATGATAACCACTTAAGTTACTTTTTTGGTTTACTTCTAGAAGCACACAGTACATGTGATCTGGGTTCTATAAGAATATGTAAATCATTATGAAATACCTGGCAAACGTCCCTATTGACTGTTTTACATGCCCAAAGACATCATCAAGTATGGTTATTAACGCGGTCTTACATGAGTGGTCTATGTGTACTCCAGTATCCCTAGTGCCAGCGCATTCTGGAACACACTCAGTGTTCAATCTGAAATTGGTGGAAAGGTTTTCTGCTACTTACGACATATTTTAATCTGTCCTGTGTGAATCCATTTGGAGGATATCCTGGGGATAACATGGTTATTATGAAGTAGTGATTAAAATAATTCGAAGTTTATTGGTATACGTTATTGCGTTTGTTCGAGCATAACTACTGGTTGTCAGGCAAGCAACATGACAGAAAACCTGGAAAATTTGGGGTGTAAAACTTGCTAATCCACACATTACAGAAGTGAAGAGATGCCCTGATACCTACATTATAAAGCTAAATTGACCCTCAGGAATCAACGATCCGTAAGTCATACTGCCCGTGTTGTTAGCTGAGAACATTTTTAATCCATTTCTCCTAGTATTTCTTAAGTATGCCAAAATTTTCTTGAGTAAGCAATACCGTAATCTAGAGTTCATCTCGTTATAATTTGTTAGGGATTTTAATGTATTTGGCAAATGAAAGAGAGTTGCCAAGTACAATTCACAATTTTGTGGGGTAGGAAATGCAACGAACTACATAACCATTTGGGATAGTGGGTCACCCAAAGTGGTTACTTTAATACTTAGCACTTGCAGTCCTCTAGCAGCCGTTTACAGAGCACCGTCAAGTGAAGATTTCATGTCCTAGGACAGAACTATAAGTATCAAATTAGTTTCACGTGATTCCTTGAATAGACCGAGATAGTGCAGACGACAAATTGCACAGTACCGTTTGTAGTGGAACATATGCCAGGGAGTGAAAAATAGATTTCAGATAAAGCTCATTATTAATTGTCGAACCAGGCATACATTTCGGTCCACTTAGTTTCAACTTAGCTTACACACCGCTTTCATCTTATATAAAAAGACTATTTCTCCCAGCGACAAACTAAAACCGGACTTATTACAGTTATCTACAATAGGCGTTCACAACGTCCGCTAACTGATCATTTTCAGTTGATATGCTATTTCTAATAAAGCGGGTATCTTTTCAATGTACTGTTTCCCAAACAAATGAGGCAGCCGAAAAGCTAAGTATTCTAATGATTAAAACCAACCAAACTCCTCTTCCGAGATGTGGCTACTTGAGGAGCAAACTGCATTTGGATAAACAATCTAACATACATGGAACGGAATGTTGCAATCAACGATATATATTGATGCACAGTTGCTATAAAATATATTTTCAAATATGAGTTTTGTGGTATGGCTTAGCTAATTTTTGAGCATGGTAGGAAGTTCATAAGCATTAATTATTCTGGGCCTAATTACTATTAAGGAAGTAAAGTACTGGTAGACTGCGCACTAATTAGTGTGAGCTGTCCGGGTAATATCCAAATGACCAACCAAATTACCTACAATTACGGCCAATTTAGTGATTTCCAACTTGTGTGATAACAATAAATTCCCTTTACCTCTTACAAAAGTCAACCACGGCGTAATGGTAACATTAATCACGCGTTGTTTCAAACGATATCTGAACCAGCTATTTTTTGTCATTCTGCTTACAATGGCAATTTGTATGCCATGTAGGAAATTCAAGTGTTTGTTCAATAAGTGTACGTTGCATCCGCATGACAGACACTAACTACATCTGTCCGTTGCGGAAGCGAGCAAATATATCAAAATGCAGTCGTCTTAAGTTTGTTGGCTGAGGTGTTGACCAACTGTTCGCACAGATTCTAAAACGCCTTTAAGATGAGATGGATAAAGTTTGAACCATACCATATCTAATTAATTGACTAGTTTTTCTCACAGGACACAAGCGCAGATGGTCTCGTACACATTTCCTTTCGTTGCTTTTACAGGATGATACTTGACCTAATTTCGCCCCTTCTAAATAGCTGTCGGGTGGGGAACCATACCTATACCATCTTCCAGTCATTGCACTGGGTAAATTAAAAAGAAATAGGCTTTACTTATTGGGTTAGATCTTGGGACTATAATATTTTCATGACATGAGGTAATGGGAGGCACATATGCGATAACTTCTAAATTTTGAAGTCGCTGTCCATATACAAATTTATGGGCTTGATGCCGTTATTGACATTCCGTTGCTTCAAATACCTGTACCCATGGGGATCGCTTCGCCCCATGAAGCTTTCTCCAAGAAAACATGAACGATTGCGACAAAAATACGCGAAAACGTAAATTCATCTACTCATATTCTAATACTTCTTTTCGCTGGCTCTGAGGTAATATAACCCAAAAGCTCGACGTTGGATCACCAGCAATGTGAAGGAAACCCCCAAAAATTACGCAACTGCTTAGCGCATGCAAAGGTTACTCTTTAATACACTGGCCCTATGTTACTGTGACTATGTCCAGATGCCTAGTCCAAAGACGATAAAAACAAAAATAAACAATTTTTGTGCAATTATTAATAATTCGTTGTTTTAGATTTGGACACACGTGCATCAAACAATGTAGCAGTTTGTCGATTCCTTTAAAATGCAAAACCGTCGCTTATATTTACAATTTGTGATCATACATGTTCACAGACAATTATGGGGAATAAGTTAGCGTAGTACCTTCCTTATAAATTGTCAACAAGTTACAGGAATATTCTCTAGAATAATAGCTCATGAATTAATAAAGGTTAGGACTAGTAGGCAAATATTCATAAGACTAACGAACTGACGCAGTGAAATTTTAGGGTGGTGATCTGCACAAGTTATTTAGTTAAACGCTGGTCCTGCACGCGTTTGCAGACAGGATACATGTGAGAAGCTCAAGAAGAGCTTATCAAATTCACGGATTCTTTATTGTAAGTTAATGTATTTGATTAAGCCTTGCGGAAGGCGCCGGCTACGTTTATTTTCCGCAGTGAAGGAAAAATACAGGCAATCATAAAATATCCCATTTGTGTCTACTTACGTTTACCATACTAGGAAGACAGCTGTTCAGATGTTTTTAGCAAACGAGTACGAGCGGCACGTATTAACTCTTATGGGACCGTACTTTTCCACTTCATCATCATTTTATAGTTTCAACTCACACACAATCGCAGGGCTTCCATCCAACCCAGTCGACAAGTCCTAGCAGAAAAAGTCAGTTCATCATTTTTCTTTTGGAGTCCTTGATCTTCACTAAGACTGGCATGCCCCCACGTGCTCATTTGGTTGCGCATTGGCCAACAGACAGCAACTGCTCGAACGCTGGAGATCCTATCGATCGATATTTGCTGTTTATCGACAACATGTCTGCCTGATTCGAGCTCCATGCTTAATCTGCGATCCCCCACATGCGACACTGGCGGCATATCCTCAATATGCCTATCTGGCGATGACGCAGCTTCAAATGCAGGTCAATCTGGCGTCGGCATTGGTTTAAGTCCTCGGGCTGAAGCTTCTTTGATTGACTGAATCACTGGCAACAGCTGAATGTGCGCTGTTAGTTTGGCTGGTTCGTACCAGCCCTTGAATTCGCGCGGAAACGAAAGGTGCCTCATTGTCATTGAGGCTTACGCCGCCACAAACTGCAGCCATGGTTCGGTGAAAGATGATTTCTATTAGCAAATTAACCAGCTTCTTCGTTACAGGAGAAGCAAGGATACTTTGGTGCTTGCTGGTGATCGAACCCCGCAAGTCTGAAAATTGTCCTCTGATGATCTTCCTCTGGTCGACCAACATTGTATGAGCTCCCGAAATGATAATGGTAAGCGGTTGCTACACCTATCTGAAGATACATGTCTCTTTCTCGCGAGTACTAACTTTTGACATATCACCCGCAGAAGAGTGACTTGGCGCCCACTACTCTGGGGCCAGCCATGGACGCGAATCGATCACATCGCGATAAGTTACCGCTCGAGAGGCTGTGCACAAATCTGTCGCTCGATTTGGAACACCAGCTTTGACTTCAATTACGCTCTTGTGTGTGCTGATACGCAAAGCGTTTCCGCAGACTCCCGCAACATCGCTCTGAGCGTATTGACGCTGGCCAGCTGGCGAAGCCGGGTGTTCTGAATGAGTATCAAACTACGCTGGCATCTGAGCTGAGTAAGCGTCCACTGAACACCGTTAAAGTTAACTGGTCGCATGTGCGTCAAACTATCAGCAGGCACGTTTCCATGTGGCAAACCAAATTGCCAACCTAGACATTGGGTCTCTACAAAGTCTCTGGCACTTATAGATGCTCAGCGACATATTCCGGCTGGAATCAAATACAATGAGATCCGCCAAATTCTCAGGGCAAAACGGAGTACTATCCCGAAGAGAGCCTGCCAAACCTGGTGGTCTCATCATACATCATACATGAAAACAGCCGCTGCCGTTGGCAATCTTCGTAAGCTATTCTGTCTGATACGAGCGACCGGCAGCAGGAGAGTTGCTGTTAGGGTGAAAATACGTGACGAGACGGGACCACCGATCCAGAGCCTGTCAAAAGGCTTGAAGCGCTGGGCCGAACAATTCGCAAGGCTGTTTAACCAATTTGATTTTGCACATTGAGGGCGCTTCTCCAAGCATTGTCTCCTAAGATCAGCCTTCAAGCGCAGAAGTCGTAGGTTAGATAAGATTACTAAATTTGCATAAAGCCGCTGGTACAGATAGAATTCCACCAAATCAAGAAATTCGGCGGACCTGCAATTGTAGATGAATACACGAGTTTCTACTTGAACTTTGGAGACAGGAAATTGTCCCGAAAAATGCAGCTGCAAGGTCATAGTGCCAATTCTTTGCTGAAATCTTATGCATGACTTTATTGAGGTCAAGGCAGATATGTTTCTCTTATTGTTGCAGCAGTTTTTCAAATAGGTGCTAAACCAAGTGTCTTCGTACTTAAGTTTTTGCTGTACTGTTTAGCACTAAGAAGTACTCAAAGCTGTCTTAAGAGAAAAGAGTGAGACACCAATAAAAGACCCACCAGTATAAAAATCCCATGCATTCAAAATGGCTGAAATCAGCTACACGAAGAAAAGTAGCGTTTATCTTATAAAAGTTTTCCACAAGACGTACTTGTATTAATAATGTAAGGACAGAGCAGAAAATTGGATGTTGCCCGCTTAAAACTACTGCACTCCATGACGCGTTTCGAGGTTATTTCCTCTCATCAGACAGATATAATTGGCATCGAACACGGGACCATTGAGATGTTAGTTGTGACCGCCACCCCTAAGCCACCGGGTCACGAAAGACAAAGCTTGGTACAACGGCAAATAATAGATTAGAATGTGTGTTGGAATAAACGTTGTGTGATTGGATTGCGATACGCAATCTCAAAGTAGACCGCGAGTCACACTGAAATGAACCTTGGCCATTCGATCACTGGGACCGTAGCTGATGAAGCAGCAGCAAATTGGGTGTTGCCAGCCTGAAACTACGGCACTCCATGACGCGTTTCGAGGTTATTTCCTCTCATCAGATAGAGATAGCAGGCATCGAACCCGAGACCATTGAGATGTCATTTGTGACCGCCATCCCTAAGCCACCGGGCCACGACGGGCAAAGCAAGGCACAACGGCAAACAACAGATTGGAAAGTGAATTTGAAGTACACGTTGTGTTGATGGATTGCGACGCGCAATCTCAAAGTAGACCGCGATTCCCATTGAAGTGAACCTTGGCCATTCGATCACTAGGAGCGTAGCTGATGAAGCAGCAGCAAATTGGGCGTTGCCCGCCTGAAACCACTGCACTCCATCACGCGTTTCGAGGTTATTTCCTCTCATCAGATTGAGATAGCGGTCACCGAAAACCGGATCATTGAAATCAGAGTTGTGATCGCCACCCCTAAACCAACGGGTCACGACGGGCAAACCTTGCCACAACTGCAAACGACAGATTCGAATGTGAGTACGAAATTGCGCGTCGCAATCCATCCACACAACGTGTATACAAATTCACTTTCCAATCTTTTATTTGCCGTTGTACCAAGCTTTGCCCGTCGTGACCCAGGGCCTTGGGGTTTGCGGTGACAAATAACATCTCAATGGTCTCGGGTTCGATGCCTGCTATCTCTATCTGATGAGAGGAAATAACCTCGAAACGCTTCATGGAGTGCAGTGGTTTCAGGCAGGCAACAACCAATTTTCTGCTGCTTCATCAGCTACGGTCCTATTGATCGAATGGCCTAGGTGCACTTCAATGAGAATCGCGGTCTACTTTGAGATTGCGCGTCGCAATCCATCCACATGACGTGTACTTTAAATTCGCTTTCCAATCTGTTATTTGCCGTTGTGCCAACTTTGCCCGTCGTGATCTGTTGGCTTAGGGGTGGCGGTCACAAATGACATCTCAATGGTCCCGGGTTCGATGCCTGCTATCCCTATCTGATGAGAGGAAATAACCTCGAAACGCGTCACGAAGTGCAGTGGTTTCAGGCGGGCAACACAAAATTTGCTGCTGCTTCATCAGCTACGGTCCCAGTGATCGAATGGCCAAGGTTCAATTCAATGGGAATCGCGGTCTACTTTGAGATTGCGCGTCGCAATCCATCTACACATTGTGTACTTCAAATTCACTTTCCAATGTAAGGACATACATTTCAGTGTTGATACAATTCAACACTTTAATTTTCATTTATTGAAGCGTTGCATGCCCCCACTATTTCAAATTCCCGACAGCAGATACAAACTTTGTGATACTGATCATTTAGATGGCATAGTTTCAAGCTACATGACTAGAAGTGAATAATGAGCATCGTGTCGTCTGAAATGTCGAGCGTAGATTTATCTAAGCAATTATAAGTTATAATACTTATTGTAATATTAGTAAACTTAACATTACCATTCGTTATATTGACGGAGGTGAAGGCAAAAATAAACGATACACCATACGGCTTTGGTTAATCTTAGATATAAAATGAAAATTTATTAGTTGCGCTCTGCTGATGAAGTCCGAAATCTAAAAAGCAAACTTGTAATTATTTCGGCACAAGCAAGCTAAAGGAAAATTAGCCACAACAGAAATTGCTTCATATTTTCTTTTAGTTTACTTTAAATAAATTAGAACTAATATCCGTATTCACATAGGAGCGCAGTTTTACTGCACGTTTCATCTAGAAAGGAGCTATTCCATAGCTGCACTATATCATAAAAATGGTAGACCGCAGAGCAATATATAGGTCGCCACGCTATATACACGCCAGTAAAATATATGTGTACTTTTTCATGAGCTGACTGTGATACTCTTTTCTTATTAAGCAGGACGTTTTAGGTTCTATTTACACAGTTATAAGGTGCAATTTTTGTTAGCAAATGCAGTGAGATGGACTGATCACGGAGAAAATGGCAAGTGCTTGACAAGTCCTGTACGATGGCCGTAGTGAAAACTACACTAATAGAATGATGAGTGGTTCATTCGCTAAAGTGCTTACTGATTTAAATGCACGACAGTTTAAGGACATATTAATATAGGCATTTAATTTGCTCATAAAAGATATTATAAGGAGCAGTTACAGTTCAGATAACTTGTTGAAAAACGTTTGTAAATGGAAACGACGATGCTCATGCTCGTGTGCCGGTTCCTTGGACCGATACGCTACGTTGTCATGTTTCTGAGCAAAGATTGATGGGTCAAAACACAAAAATACCCTCGGCAAATTTGCCAATTGGTGATTGCTATTTTGGATGCTTTCTAGTCCTGAAAAGGACAGTTAATGTCCTACTGTATTATCAAAAATAGGTTACATTCAGCAGAAGTGTGCAACAAAATGTGACCGCGGGCCTGTTCTCGCAAGTACCAGTACGGCATATGCTCCGTGAAAACAGCCTCATAACAGCGCGACCTTGTGATGTTGACGTAAGAGGACCTTGGCCGTTCGGCGGGGTCGTTGAAGGTCAAAAACCGCGAGCTGACTTTTTGGATTCTTAAGGAATGCGTTCGGGCGGATGGAATTCTCCCTAATCCCCTAAATGCTCAATGCTTATGTGAGATCCTATCTGGAGTACACCATTCAGGCCTATCAACTTTGGCTAAAACGCGATCTGATTGCGCGAGCAACCGCACAACGAAGGACAATCAAAACATTTTAGGGAATTTTGCACCTGCAATAACATTTCTAAAGAAAACTTTTGGGTGCGTACAGTGGAACATATCTTCATACACTGTGTGACGTCATGCTGGCGTTCCAGCTAATACAAACCCAAGTCATTCTTGAAGTCATCATCAGCCGCAACCCAAATTATGATATTCAACAGCTGAAACGTGGCACCCAATGCAGTCGGCTAGAGTACCGCGGGTATTATTCTTTTTTCAATGTGTTACCACTGGAAATCAATTTCAAACACTTACTTTTGCAACAATGCTGTCCAATTTTATAAAGTGACCGGACGATTCAACACACCTACTGCATTAATTTATTAATCTTCTGTTCAGCTATTAACGACAAGAAGCAGACAAAATTTGTGCTCAAAAGCACACTAAATCGTGGAAAACGTATACCCATGTGTTAATGTAGATAATCTGGATAAAATGCAAGCGTGTAATACTTTTTTAAACTTTCACAATTTGCCAAATCAATCCCACAGAATCTGCCAAGCCTTAGCTTTCCTTCCGTATTATACCATTATTACATTTTTACATACCCTTATCGCGCGTGGAAGCCTGTTCTTCAAAGCGCTGGTTACTACTTAGCTGAAGTGACAATCAAAATTCCACCAAGGATAATATGTCTTCTGATACGATTGTATACGTGTAATACATGTGAGATTGAGCCAAGACGCATACAATTTAAGCAATGATCATTTAACTTCAGTTGAACAACTACGCAGAAACATCACTGTTTGCGTGACTGCGCCATGTCTGATGCGGTCTCCAACCATTGGGGCGGAACATCACGAGACACAAGGCACAAAGTCGGCAAGCTCCAGACTGACCAAGCATCAGTCAATTTCTTCCTTTTTCTATTTCACGTGATGGACTGGCCAGCTCACGATTTCACCCAACTTGGTTTAGCCATAACGTATAATGCACTCTAAAAAGGCCGGTCAACGGATATACTGAGGACATGGTCTACATAAGGTAAGCGCTTAACCTATAGTAAACGCCTGAGTGAGAAACCGGAAGTCTGCTTGCTAAAAACAAAATGGTGGACAAGAGCACTGCTCACTCGGTGTTCCCACCAGACATGAACAATGCTTAGCAAGTATCAGTGGTCGAACAAGACCAAGCGTTTAATGTCTTTCCTGTGCAATAGTAAGGTCTTTTATCCATATAGCAAGATCAGCTTTACCGCAGAGTTAAACACCATACATTACACGGACAGGCAGATATAGTGATGTTTCTATAGATGGTTAAGTTTTGGGAAAGGTACACGGGCTTGCTGATACGACAACTAACTTCCTCAATAATATGACTATCAAAGGTGACACAACTACAAAGTTGCTTGAACCGATGCGCCACTTCCAATGGCTGCTTGGTGATATCTAGAACCAATGCGTCGATCCAATTCTGCAGCACTGCATAACATTTTGTTGATGCAACGTACGTGCCGAGGCGTGCAACGTTACACGTCAGTCTATCCACATGTGCTTGCATAGCCATTGCATCAGCCTCAATAAAGGGTATGTCGCCTGAATACTACAGGTTTGTCAGTCGGTCACCTGACAGAACGTCCACACCAGAATAGTCTGAAAGAATCAACTAGTTTATGATCATCTCGATTACAAAGTTGTAGAGGTAAGGATATATAGGACGAACACCACTTCTCCTGAGGAACTCAGGAGTAGGTGTCCCATATATCCTTAAACGTTCTTGGAAGTCACGGTAGAGAGACGGCAATTGGTACGGTATTTGGCGGGCATACCGCACGCGCGGTAAACAGTGTCGAAGACGACTTGGTTTAAAAGTCAAGAAAAACAAGCATAGTCGGTAGTCTGTTCAAAAACTTGACAAGAGTATATATGTAATCGATATAACTACGACCAGGATGGAAGTCATCGTAGCTTTACGTGATTCGGTTCTCACAGTGACCAGTAAATCGCTGGATACTCATAACATTTAGAATTCTGAAGGCAAAAGAAAACGCTTCTGCCTCGATGACAGTCGCACAAAATCCGCTGGTACACCTTGAAGATGGGCGCGACAGTTGATATTAACCCGTCTGAAGACACCTCTTTGGTGTTCCAAATCTTTTTATGTAGCAAAACCAGTACAGACAACAAAGGATCACTACCAATTTAAGCAAGGATAGAGGAAGATCCTCTGGTCCAGAAGCTGTTTCGTTTCAACAAGGAAAACCAACATCAAATCTCTTCCAAATGGGAGGTGCGATATCTACTTCCCACTGCGGCTCAGGTGAGTAGAAAATAGACAATGTCGCCGGAGGTCTTAATTTCTCCCAACGGGGTAGTCCATGCGGCTATGCTTCAACGGTCCGTAGTTCTCAGCTATTGTTTCTCTAACTACTGTCTTTCGCGGACCCGTCTTCCGGGTCATGTGGTATAGTACTCAGCTTTCCTCAATATCATCAGCTTTTTCCAGCTCACTGGGCCATCGTCATCCACAAAGGTACCCAGTCGATTCGAAGAATCATTTTCAAACGTTATATCAGAGGTTTACCGACCCGCTGAAACTCAGCGCCCATCAAACTGATCGATGCATTTAAGCATTAAACATTACATTGCGTTATTTATCAGTTTTCCACGGAAGAATGCCAAGCTTTAAACTTTAATATTACAACGTCACATCAAACTGATAGGTGATTTCCTTTTTGCATTTACATTAATTGACAAGGCACTTTTCAACAATATTGGCACTTGCATATAACCAAAGCATATATGCAAACATATATATATCTGCATGGACATATATAAACTCGATTGCGTCGATTAGGAGCACGGCCAGATTTAGATAACAAATTTCAAAAGGTGGAGAGTATCGATGTTATTTGATCCGATTCCCGCAATCCACGAAGCGTTTAGTACTTTTGTTGTGCTTATTGCGCAGTCAAAAATTCGACAACTTGCAGTGGCCTGCTTCTTCCGTAACGGTGAATTTACGAAATCGTTTACACACTCAGCTGGTCTGCATTTATAAATCTGACAATAAGTAGATGAAGTTTGGTACATACATGGATGCAATTTATATGTATATATATAATCTGAAACTAAAAATACGCTATTTGGGAGTCTCAGAAATATTACATTTATGAAGCGTATGTTTGTATCGCACTGGAGAAATCCTCCTCAAAGTTTATAACGGGCCGTTACGTAACTAATCATTGCTTGGCTGATTCGGTGGTAATTAATCGCACGTTTCTTATTTGTTTAACGCCACGTAAGATAAAAAAATACTTTCTCGGTGTTCCCACAGTCCGATTAAAAGCTAAATTGTTTATGAGTTATATCGCTGTATTCATAAATAGTACAAATCCAAATAATGTCTTAGTTACTTAAGGTATATTTGCTGAATTATCTTTAACGCTATTTATTCATACTACCTATTTTTACTCAGAATGTACTACAGCAATTTTGCTACCATTGTATATCATTTACAATTTGTTACTATTGAAGCGCAAAGGTAACTTCGGTTGCTTTAATTCATCTTACTCCTCTTTTAGCATCAGAAGCGGTTTCTGTTGAAATTTTTGCGGTACATTCATACCGTGATCACGAAAACGGGTCTTAATCGCCAGGCTGTTACC
Source organism: Dicrocoelium dendriticum (assembly GCA_944474145.2). Lineage (NCBI taxonomy): Eukaryota > Metazoa > Platyhelminthes > Trematoda > Plagiorchiida > Dicrocoeliidae > Dicrocoelium > Dicrocoelium dendriticum. The sequence continues at coordinate 23,300 of CALYDF020001758.1, forward strand.
CAACATACCGGGAAGCTGTTTGGCATATGGGGATTAGGTTGATTCAGGCATGAACAAATGGCATTTCCTGCTATCATATAATGTTGCTTCTATTCAACACAAATGCCAATGTGTGTAATTTGCATTTTCAACAGAGCAAAGCTTTAAATGTTTTGCAAACTTTTCGTTTGACGGCTGCAGCAAGCAGTGCTGTTCTAAGTGACAAGGACGCGAATATAAAACGGTTAAGGTGCGCAAATACGGGCGTCCTAATTCAATGTAAATTGTGCCTAGCTCTGTTTAATTTAACTGTACTACAATAAGGAGGCAGATAAATCTGTTTGTAACACAGGCAGTTGCGCAAACGTCTCAGGTAAACACCAATGTTTCTATTAAAATTGCAAAAGTTTTACGAATTCAATATTTAAATTGAGCATTTAACATTTGTAATTGACAATCCTTATAGATCTGTACAATTAGCGCATATACTTTAGCTAGATTTATATTCTTGTGGGAAGTGGGTAGGAAATCCGTGAATGCGTGATAAGATTTGGTGTCCAGTCTGTCTTACTAATGTAAAGCAAATCGGTGAAAAAGAAACTGAAAGAAACACCTTTGCATAGGGCAGGTTATCAACTACTTATGAATGCACAACTTAGCATTTCGCTCAAATTACTGTCCCCTTAATTCAGCCAGCATTTAAGAAATAAAAAATGGAAATTGTGTTATCGATATATTTGGGCTTTTTGCTAAACTACTCTCGCGGTCATCGTAGTAGCTCTACCAATGGAAAAGTGGGGAGACGGATGCAATCAAAACAACCGTCGTGAAATGAAATACAGTATCATATAGTGTGCTTCAGAAAACGGATAACATTGCCGTGTGAAATTCCCCCTAAATGTGAGGCTAAACTCATTAAATTAAAACCGCTAAATAAATGTTCAAGCCAACCAAAACAGTATACTATTGACAACATCAAATACAAACGGAAGCCTCTTGCTTTACTAAGGCGATAGTAGTTCTTTCCGCTCTTCATTAAATTCCACTCACCCATGAGATCTATAAACAACTACAGACTGTTGCGGTAAATTCAAATAAATTATCGGATATGGAATGTGGATTATTTTTCATTACTTCGAGATATGAAATTTTCTTAATTTGTTCATCACGTGGCCACAAATAATGACTAGTGACTTGAAGGATATACACAAAAACATTACTTTAAATGTGACTATAAATTAATTTAAAAATTACACCCGAACAGATTATTACTGGTGGACAAGATAAGCTTTACCAACCTTCATCCGGAACAAAACAACAAAATATGATTTTCTAAGTGCTAAACGAACAAAACTCTTGCAAAGACTTGAAGAGATCGGTGTATATAAAGTGTCTGAGTAACAAACCATTATGCCGTTTTATTATAACTGGCAATACTCAGTAAATTAACTTCTTTCATAAACATTTGTTGCTCAGTTAAACTAAGTTCGGAGCGTAACATCAAACTTTGTTACGAGCAGATACGGAATAAATGCATGTAGAAAAGAGAAAACATCGAGTTTCTTTTCTATTGTCGCTGGTATTGGTACAGCAAAAATATTTAGAGAATGTTCTTAGACAGTGCGGTAGTAGGGCGAATGGCTGCTCTAACTTTCATGAGGAGTGGGCTAGATAAGTTGGCGGGGGAAGAAAGCCAAAATAATAATTGTTGGAAAGCCAAAATTTTCCGAGATTAACCACTGCGTGTATTTAATGTATAGGCGAATGCACTGAGATTGGCTTGTAGTGAAGACGGTGAGATTTTTAATAATTATCGTAGTTATTGCTTGGAGTATGTTTTAACCTTACTTTTAAACCTGTGCATTAGTTTATATTTTTAACCTTGTGCTTTTACGCGTGTTTCATCCTAATTACTTCAACACATCGTCTTATAGCATTTCCATGCTAGAATGTAAATTTGGTTTACATCTAATTTCCCTTAAGCTTGGTAATCCTTTATCATTTTGCTGAACTTGTAGATATTTGTACAGTCTACACTACTAGTTAGAACTCCGCCATTCCAGTGGCAATATTATGTCTCAGTATGCAAACTACTATCCGGAACCCGTCCTTCTAGTGTCCTCAATGTTCGCCTTGCAAAGCAGTCCTTCAAATACGTAGTTTTTCTTGGTTAATAACTACTATGATTTGTATTGGGATGATCGAGGCTCACAAAATTTCAAAGCAGGCAAAAACGATTGGCTTATATATTTCCAGTTGTACGGTGCCTAAAACACAATCTTGTCAAGATGCTCTTAGCAAGCATTTTGCTCCCACGCACTGATCGAGTAAGGTGAACTTGTATATAACATGGCCTGCATGATAAAGGATCCTATCACCTTTTTATATCAGCATCCTTGCCTGTTTTGTGCAGGTTATAGCTTGTTTAATAGATTGTTCTCTGCGCATAAATTTGTGCTGAAGCCTCAACGGACGACGCACTGGAAATACAACACTGATGACAAGGATGTCTGCCTATTCACAGCAAAGGAAATTACACCAACCACAGCAAGATTATGGTCAAAGGCAGTATCTAGCTACGTTTCTACAAGTACAATGATAAGCATAGTTGCTCCAAAATCTGAAAGAGAAACTATAATACTTTAACCTAAGAACTCCTACATTGAAAACCGAGTAGACTTCAGCTGGGTATTTGGTCAGCGGATGTTTTACTTCAATTACGGCTAAGAGAATTTTGTCATTTTACAACCTATTTAGAAGACATGAATATATGGTCAAAGCGAAGACGTTTCACGCTGCGATAAAGGTACGGTTGTTGTTGTTGCTGTTGGATGCAGTTCTTAGATGATTACTACCAGTATTGTGGCTTCATTCTACCGAAATATATTCTCCCGACTGCAATTGTCGGGAGAGTAGTGTATCCTTTGTCCGAATTTAGTGAAATTCTTTAATTTGTAACTAATTATACAGGATTAAACATTGTTAAATATCAATCTGGGGACTATGTTTTCTATGCGTGTAAAAGATTTAATTCATAAAACTATCAAGCTAAACAAATTACAGAGGATTATTTCAAGTTATTTATTAGTTATCTAGCCTAAATTTTGCAGGTGACACATAAAGTAGAACTAACATATCATAATTATATTCAACTCCAGAGTGTAGGTTACAAGATGTTGCTGCGGAACATCAGAGTCTGTTCAAGGTAAAAGTTTCGCGCTGGGTGTGCATTTGAGACAATGGGCAATAAATGTTACAATGGCTAATTCATTTTCCAACAGAAAACCAAAACGTATAACTGGAAAAGATAATAATACAAGTGCTTGTTGGCATTACGGTCTTTGTTACTTGTAAGAACGTGTGTGCTCACCTTTGAATAGTACATCCTTTAATACAAGAGAAAGCATCCAGAAGCATAGCACCAAACTATTTGCGTGGGTACATCTCAAAACTCTAACAGTAACGCGTAGACAAACGGGCGTTCATAGTTTTGTAGGCGAAAGTACAACGAGGATTTCCGTCACTACATCACATTCACCAGTAATTTTTACTAAGTGTGCTTGCAGTCACGTATATCATATAAAATTACGATCAGCAATAAAACCGATAGCGCGGATAAGCGCTTGACTAATATTAGACAAAAAGGAAAATACCCTAAGAAATGCATCGAAGTTCATACTAACTATCTTTTGAAGTTTTGCTTGCTTGGACGAATTAAAGCGAGGAGGAAAATGCTGTTTACCGCGTTTCTGACGACCCAAGGATAAACTAACATTTTTGACATGATATGCCCAGAAAAGCAATGAAACGAAATAGATCTGCCAAGGTATAACAAGAGTAAAAAGCAAGGCAGCTGGACCCATCACATATTCAAAGACTACAAGAAATACAGAGCGCGAAATAAAGTAGCGCGCATTTACCAAGCAGACATAGTGTAGTGGATGAGCAATACTTCAAATAAGCGCACAGCATGAAGGTACAAATAACAATAAATTCAAACAATGTGATGTATTAAAGAGCACGTTTCATTTTACTACAATACTGAATAAAACTCTAGGTGTAGACAGATGTGTTTCTACTAAAAAGATTTGTAGTACTACCGAATAACTTTCATTGGAACATAACAGGACGTTACAATACTACGCAAGCGGTATTCTTCGCCAAATATATAAGTGTAAATTTGCATAAAGATGAGGCGGAGCTTTTACTCCGACCCAAAAGACCATTGTGTTGTGCTACACTTAAGTTACCTGGATAAGTACTA
>CALYDF020001759.1:0-11693 GCA_944474145.2 Dicrocoelium dendriticum
GAGGAATCAGAGAATCCGCGGTGTGAAATAAATGATATCATGTAGAAAATTGAAACAAAAATGGCAATGTTGTTGGATGTTAACCGGGGAAGGAATTCAAGCAAACATATTATTTGAAATATGCAATTAATGGGGTATTTGTAAAATCCATATGTGCAGTACAGATAAAAAGATGGTGCTCGGCATAACCTAGCTGCTGAAACGGTAACAATGGTAATGTAAACTGATAAGCAGTGTAAGTTGTGAAATGCTTTAAAGAATCTGGAAGTTATCGACGCAGGACCCATTTCCAATTAAAAAGTGCCGCAAATTCAGAAGGCATAATACACAGAGTTGCTGCGATATTATTGATGAATATCATTAGCTTGATATATAATGCATAAAAATAAGGGTATGTTAAACGATATGAAAATGCCGTTAAAATAATTCCAGATATCACATATAATATGGATATATATAGTCCCAAGGATATATGTACTCATATATTTATTTATTTATGGCATATAATATATAATAATATGAATGGCTAATATTAGAACAATAGGTACATAAACATTCATGGTTGGAGGTATCCGGTTTCGGATTTGCCTGTCATTGTGACGAGTCACAGGACGCCTGCGCCTACAGAGGGACCATGGATGGCTCGCGCTGCACCACTTACAGCTCCATCCACACACCTCATATCCAGTGTAAACCCGAAGGAATAAGACCGGGAGGCACCCGGATGAGAGCCACGTTTAACCAACGGAGCCGGCCCACACCCCTTCACAGGCAAACACAAGCACGCTGTATTTGGGGAATCAACCGCACACAAGGCGGCGGCTGGACCGTAGTCCGCTCCACACTGAGTGCATGGAACCGCTCTTCGAGCCTAGCACGACCACAAGCACCGTGCACCCCTTCCTCTCCAGCAACGACAAACTGTCTCATGGAGCCAGTATGGACGAGGCAGTAGGTAATAGACAGGTAGGCACCTTGTCAACATGCACATCATGTGCAGCCAAACCAGGGATATCAAACAACAGCCATTCACTTTAAACTACAAGCTGAAATAAAATAAATCCAATAATTGCATACAGATACGGTGGCATAACTCGTCGCTAAATTACCATATGAAGATAAGTTTGGTTAGCAACAAATCCCGTGATAAGTAAGAAATGTCCACAAGTTACGTAAATTGCATACAAACGCAACATAAATTTACCGAAGATAGCGCAATTAGTGTAAGCAACGTGGCAGTTAATAGTACATTATTCATTGAGGCCAGAACAAACCAAATAAAGCGGAATGAAATTTTAGCCAGGCATTAAAAGACCTAGTTTAAGTGTAAGTTGGTTTAGCCCAACTGCGGTGAAGAAGCATCAAGAATGCAACATCAGCCTCAGCATGGGGCACACATACATACATGGTTGGCGGCATCCGGTTTCGGATTTGCCTGTCACTGTGGCAAGCCACAGGACGCCTGCGCCTACAGAGGGACCATGGATGGCTTGCGCTGCACCACCCACAGCTCCAACCACATACCCCATATCCAGTGTAAACCCGAAGGAATAAGACCGGGAGGCATGCGGATGGGAACCACGTTTCATCAACGGAGCCGGCCCACACTCCTTCACAGGCAAACACAAGCACGCTGTATTTGGGGAATCAACCGCACACAAGGCGGTGGCTGGACCGTAGTCCGCTCCACACTGAGTGCATGGAACCGCTCTTTGAGCCTAGCACGGCCACAAGAACCGTGCACCCCGTCCCCTCCAGCAACGACCAACTGTCTCCTGGAGCCAGTATGGACGAGGTAGTGGGTAATAGACAGGTAGGCACCTTGTCAACATGCACATCAAGCGCAGCCACACCGGGGATATCAAACAACAGCCAATCACTTGAGAGAGAGAGAGAAAGAAAAGAGAAAAACTCGATTAATGCATAAGGAAACGGTGACATAAACCTTAATTAAATAGCATACGTAATAAGTTGTTTACAAACAAATCCTAGCTAAGTGCACGAGGTCAGGAAGTATAGTTCACGGAATGCCACGAACACAAAAATGTTATGGAAATCGAATACAATTGGCTGAAGCGATGTGTGCAAGTTAATGGAATAGAGTACAGGGAGATATTTATATGAGAAAGAAAAGCATTAAGGTAAAAACTGTAAAACCACCACCTGAATTAAAGAGACTTAGCATGCAAGCACGCGGTTAGTAAATCGAATTCTGCGTGCCTACAAACGCTGCGCCGGCTCGTCGTAAATCTCTGCAGGACCCGTCGTCGCTTCTGTAGTGGCCCCAAATGACACAGCGCATGGCCCACTAGACATTTATATGAGAAAGAAAGGCATTAGGAGAGAACCGAAAACCCACCACCTGAAATAAAGAGCACTTAGCATGCAAGCACGCGGTTAGTAAATCGAATTCAGCGTGCCTACAAACGCTGCGCCGGTGCTGCCTACGTTCACTGCGGGACCCGTCGTCGCTTCGGCAGTGGTCCCGAGTGACCTCTCTCATGGCTCACTAGGCCTGCCTGACTAAGGCACTCGCGACCGCATGTTCTACAGCACAATGCGCTCGATGTCGATGGAGTACAATTCATCGGTGCTTGCCGCTTCCGCACTTGCCGCTTCTTCTCTGCATGCATGAGGGCTTTCTCCGCACTTCAGCAACTGCCTTCGTGATTAGATCGCGCCATGCACCACGATCAACCGCCTTCGATTCCCATGATCTGCAATCAAGATTAGAACGTGTGAGGCTCACTTTAATCATGTCCTGGTAACGTAACTTGGGTTTCCCAGCATGCCGCTTCCCTATACTCAGCTGACCGTATAAGAGTTGTTTCGGTATTCGCGTCGAATCCATACGGCTCACATGACCGAGCCATCTCAGGTGTCGCAGTAAAAGTATGCCGTCCACTGCATACATCCCACTTCGGCGCAACACTTCCGTGTCTGCAACTCTGGCGCCCCAAGCCGATCCGCAAAATTCGTCGCAGACACTGCTGATGGAACCGCTCGAGATATCGCACATCCCGACGGTACATCGTCCACGTTTCACTGCCGTATAGAAGAACGGACAGTACCATGGATTTGTACACCATCAGCTTCGTGCCAATGCTAAGCTGATGGTTGTGTCCACACTCGGTACTCTAGCTTCCCGAATGCCGCTGCCGCCTTCGACACGCGATTACGCAACTCAACGTGTAGCTGCTGATCAGTCGACATCACACTCCCAAGGTAGCTGAAGCGGGAGGTGGTTTCCAATACTTCAGCACCAATGCTGATTTGCGGCAATATTGAAGATTGCACCTCCGGTGAAGGCTGAAAGAGACAGACAGTTTTGCTTGTGTTGATGGTGAGCCCGAATTTGGCCGCTGTCGAAGCCAGAGCACTAGTCATGTGCTGCAACTCATCCGCGCTGTGTGAAAACAACGCACAGTCGTCAGCAAACAGCAACATACGGATAGTTGTCTCACAGACTAGAGTTCTCGCACCGAAACGACGGATGTTCAGCAACCCACCATCAATACGGTGCTCCACACGAACACCGTAAGCACAAGCCGCATCAAAAGCACAAGACAACATTGCATGAAGATAGATATTAAACAGGGCAGGAGCTAACACACAGCCTTGCTTCACACCAGAGACAACTGTAAAGTCATCAGAGGTCTCTCCACTCAGCTGCACCCTCGCTCGCATACCACTGTGCAGACATTCAATTAAACTTACAAACTTACGCGGGCAACCAAACTTACCCAACACCAGCCACAGTGCCTCGCGGTTCACCGTATCAAATGCCTTGGTGAAATCAACAAAAAGCGAGTACAATGGCTGGTGTCGTTCTCTGCACTTCTCTTGCAACTGACGAGCCGCAAACACCATATCTATAGTGCTGCGACCCCGAACGGAATCCACATTGCTCTTCCGCCACGTTTGGTTCCACAATCTGACTCACGAGGCGATTGAGCAGGATTCGGGCAATCACCTTGCCCACACAACTCAGCAAGTTGATGCCACGATAATTCGGTGCAACATTGCTTGCTACCTTTGCCCTTGTACAGTGGTAGCACAAGGGCATCCTTCAGCTCAGAAGGCACTTCCTCCTCAATCCACACGCGTTGCACCAAGTGGTGCAGCGCACAGTCAACAACGCGGGTCCACCGTGTTTCAATACTTCAGGTGGGATCCCGTCACCCTCCGGCACATTTGCCGTTTCGCAGCTGAGCAAGTGCTCCTCTGCGTCTCATCCAGTCTCGGCGTAGCCGCCAGATCCGCCTTCACTTCGTGCTGCTTCAGGCCATTCAATGTAGGCCAGTCGATCTCTGAACGGTTGTTCAAGAGACAGTCAAAGTGTTTCCGCCAGACCTGCATTATGTTCTGCAGTCTGGGTGCAGGTAGCGCCTGAACTACATCGATCAGTGTCCTCAGCGGCTCCAAATCTCGGTCCATACACCGCCTTCAAGGAGTCAAAGAATTCCTTGTGTTGACGGCGTTCGGCGTAGCATTCCATCTGCTTCGCCTTCTCCGTCCACCAATCAAAAAAAAAAATACTTCTCAACTTTACCTACTCATATATCCTTCACCATACACCACTACCCCCCAATACCAATTTCTACTTCCCCATACTATCATCCCCTCGCCCCCTCGCCCCCCCTCCTATCCCACTCTCCCCTTCTCGCACCCCCAACATTACAAACTACCCAATAAGACTAACCAACAAACCCAACTATTCGCCCCCTAACCCAACCGCATCTTGTGCACACCCACCGCACACTCCAATACCCCCCCCCCCACCCTCCACCTCCCTCCCTGCATGTGCTAACCCTACCACGCCCCAACCTAGCCGCTTTCACCATTCTTGTTCAGTGCCCTACCCCTCTCCCCCCGTCGCGCCCCATCCCTTCCACAGCTACCGTCCCCACATGTAGGCATATACCTATTCCACACACCCACATCCACCCACCCTCACAGGCGCTTGCCCACCACCGCCATCGCCCATCTCCTCTCCCAGTCCAGGCACGTTTAGCTCACTACCACACGCACCTCCGCCGAGAGGCAGAAGACATCACGTATTATAAGTTCTCCCACGCGATATCACGGCGGGAGATGACAATGCATGACACACTATATATACGTATCAAACTAATATGTACCAGTTTAGGTCCCGACCACCTAATGTGATCTACGTCGAACACATCAGAGCACCCCACTCTAGGCAGACTACACTAACCAGCTCCACGGAACGAACTCACAATGCGACGACCTCTGAGACTCTCCCACTAACCTCGAGCATAACCTACAAACGTGCTCATGCGCACTGCAAAGTACAGCAAATCGACGCTGACGTACCGCTACACAGCCTCGCCAGCCCCCCCCCCGCCCCCCCCCACCCGAACCCCCCGTACGACGCCCCCCCCCCACCCCCCCGCTACACCGCACCACCCACCCTCCCCACCCCCCCCCCCCCCATCCCACACAGGGTGCGTCCAAGTTGCTATATCACTCGCACTCAGTGCAAACCGAGTGTTCGTGATCGTCAGGCCGTGAGTGGCACACAGTGAGAGCAGCCTGTCACCGTTTGCATTCGCTGAACCAATGCCATGCGCACCGATAACATCTGTCCACGTCTGATGCATCACACCCAACGCGCGCATTGAAATCACCCAGCAGAAATAGTCGGTCGCTCCTCGTCACAGACCGTATCACGGAGGATAGCTCAGTGTAGAACTGATCACGCGTGTCATCAGGATAACACATGGTCGGACCGTACGTGCTTATAAAAGTAGCAAACTTACCTCTTCCGAGTCGCAGGCGAACAGTCCATCAGCCGCGCGCTGATGCCCTTTGGTTCACCACACCAGCTGGCCATTCAGGCGATCGGAATACTGCAAATCCGACCCATGTTCACGTGGTGCTGAGGCGGCGTTGTCCCACCCAGTAGAATGTATAGCCAGCACCTGCTTCATGTAACTTACCTTCGCCTCAGCGAGCCGTTTCACTGAGCGCCGCAATATCGATGTGGTAGCGCGCCAGCTCCATTGCGACCAGTGCAGTGCGTCGCTCGGGCGCTCGCTCGAGTTCCGGTCCAGTAGTGTGCGCACGTTCCAGCACCCGATGCTGAGTGCTTTGCGCACAGGCATACGATTGCATTAGTGGGCAATCGCACGCGAGGTGGGTCGTTGTGCTTCGGAGGTTTGCTTGAGGACATCCACCCGGAGCCTTTGGCTCAATAGCCTGACCCACAAGGCAGTAGGTGCTTCGGAGGTTTGCTTGAGGGACTGCGCCTCGAGCCTTTGGCTCAATAGCCTGACCCACAAGGCTGTGGGATGCAGATCCAGCTCGGGAATGTGATTGCAGAGACAGATTGGGACCTGTTTGACGGCCATCACACGCAGCCCTTGGAGGTACTGGAACAGTTATCATATGTTTTGTGACCGTAGTAGGATACGCACCTGCGACCTCGGCCAGTCGCAGGTGGGCTTTTGCGGATTGGCACCGATTTGCCCAAGGGTTGCCTGGCTTAAGGCGAGCAGTATCAAACCCCTGAGTACTCGGAGGTGCCCTCCCACCATCAGAGACAATGCGTGGCACTCGTGCTCTACGCCAATCGAGCATTGAGAATATCACCCCGTAACCTGTTGTCTCCCATGGCTAGGTTTTACGGGAAGTAGGGCCATCGACCACTTCCTAACCTCCGGAGAGGATGGACTAGGATACTGCCAGGGCGCCCAATCCTGACAGGAGAACGACTCGGGTCCTCAGCCAAAGCCTTCGATTAAATGAACACCCAGAAAGGCAGCGGGTCTAGCACATGGTCAAGTTAGCTGACTCATGCGGATTGGTGTCCTGGATCTTAGCAGGGAGAAGGGCGAAACCTAACTCCCACCCAGCGGTCGCCACGTGGCGGCGCCCAGGACATGAGACTATGGCGCAACAGTAGCAGCAGTGGGTAGACAATCTGTCAGGATCTAGCCACCACCAGCCTCAGCGCACCATAGGCTCTTCCCGCCTTCATAAACCTAAAACACATACATATATACATACATATATCTTTAGACCAAAGTTCAAGATATATATATATATATATTTATATATATTTGGATGGCGGCATCCGGTTTCGCATTTGAATGTCAAAAAGGCAAGCCGCAGGACGCCTGCGCCTACAGAGAGACCATGGGTGGCTTACGCTGTACCACCCACAGCTCCATCCACACACCCCATATCGAGTGTAAACCCAAAGGAATAAGACCGGGAGGCACGCGGATGGTAGTCATGTTTAACCAACGGAGCCGGCCCACACTCCTTCACAGGCAGACACAAGCACGCTGTATTTGGGGAATCAAACGCACACAAGGCGGCGGCTTGACCGTTGTCCGCTCCACACTGAGTGCATGGAACCGCTCTTCGAGCCTAGCACGACCACAAGCACCGTGCACCCCTTCCTCTCCAGCAACGACAAACTGTCTCATGGAGCCAGTATGGACGAGGCAGGAGGTAATAGACAGGTAGGCACCTTGTCAACATGCACATCATGTGCAGCCACAAATGGGATATCAAACAACAGCCAATCACTTGAGAGAGAGATACAAAAGAAAATAACTCGATTAGTGCATAAGGATACGGTGACATAATCCTTAAGTTAATGAGCATAGGAAATAAGTTGGTTACAAACAAATCCTAGATAAATTCCCGAGGTCAGAAAGTGTACTTTACGGAAATGCCACGAAAAGAAAGATTTTATGGAAAGCGAAAATAATTGCCTTAAGCGAGGTGTGCAAGTTAATAATATAGAGTACAGGTAGCAATTTATATGAGAAAGAAATGCATTAATGCAAAATTGAAAACTCACCACCTGAAATAAAGAGATTTAGCATTTATGCACGCGGTTAGTTATTGAATGTAGCGTACCTACCTATATATATATATATGTATTATGTATATATATATATATACATATATATACAGCGCTCTCGTGTTTGCCTTTGAAGGATGGTGGGCCAGCTCCGTTGATAAAACGCAGCCAACACTTCCTTCTTTAAATTATTCCTTCGGGTTTAATTTGGATGTTAGCCGTGGGAAAGAAGCTATTGGTGGTGCAGCGCAAGACAGCCGGGGTTCGTTTGTAGACGTATGCATCCTGTGGCTGAATAGAGTGAGAGGTAAAACCAAAAGCGGAAGCCGCCAACCATATATATATATATGAATATATATATGTAAATAAATAAATAAATAAAGTTTTTATTCTCGACAAGGCGAGGCACGCCTTTACAGGCATGATCATTATGACAACAATGCGTGGTCTAGAATGTGCAAGTATGCGTTATGTTTGCCGTACCAGTGTATGATTATGTAGGGGGTATGTAACTATGTAACTGTCTGTGTGTAGTGGGTGGGTATGTTGTCAATGTTAGGTTTCCTGTTGTAACTGTGCTTGCTCTACTTTGGCAATCTGATACCATCGGCAATGCTCGAGTAGAACATGGACGTCCGTGCGTTGGAAAGAATTATTCGGATACCCATGGTAAACGATTATAAGAACCCCCCCGCAAAAGCCGATATCGACTGCTGTACATTCTATAGAGAATTTCAATCTAATCTGGCTTAGGGCAGATGAGAAAGACGCCCCTGACTTCTTGGTTGCCCGTCGTTGAGGCGTCTTGAGAGCAACGAGATTCCTGTTTCCTTGCCACGGTTGATACGTCTGAATAGCATATTCCATCGTGAGGTACGCCGGTTGGCGTTAGGCATTGGGGGAAAATCATATGAGGGTTCTAAACCCGACCCGAAGGCTACTGGCCGAAGACACGGCCACAAGTAGTCTGTTTTCCAGGTTCTCCCTCGCCTTACGCTGCTTGTATTGGTGACAACACCCGAAGGACTCTCTCTCTGTACCACGTACACACCCCAGGGTCACACCCGCTCCTGACAGAAACCTTTAGACACAGTTGTGGTCTACCAATCTGTCAAGCGCCTCACCAGCTTACACACAAAAAGGGAGCACGCAGATTGCATCACCTATTCCGCACTTAAGCCCGATGTCTCAATTGAAGCTTGTTCCCTTTTTGACCATTCGTAAATGCAATCTAGGTCATGTTGGAGCAGATCCTGATCTGCCTTGTTACTAATCGCCCGCCATATCTTGACGTCATCGGCGAAAAGCAGGAAGTTTGAGGAGATGACTCTTGCCAGGTCGTTGATAAACACCAGGAATAAACGCGGTCCCAGCACTGAGCCTTGCGGGACACCACATTCCACCTCAATTGGGTTAGAAAGTGATCCCCTAACACGTACTTGAAGCTTTCGTTGGTAAAGGAAGTTGCCAATCCAACCAAGTACAGGATCTCCGATTCCGTAACTTTGTAGTCTTTGAAGTAGGATGCGGTGATCAAGGCGGTCGAAAGCTTTGGAGAAGTCCAGATAGATGACGTCGACTCCGACCCCATCATCGGCCACTTCCGTCCAACTACCTCGTGCAATAAGTAGGTTGGTGGTGCATGACCGGTGTTGACGGAAGCCATGCTGTTCCGCTACCAAGATGTTGCATTTTTCCAGGTAGTCCATTAAAGCCTCAGCGACGACTGCTTCCATCACCTTCGCGAGCACAGGGAGAGAGTCACTGGACGATTGTGTGCAGGATCGGAACGGCTACCGCCTTTGAAAATAGGGGTTATAATGCAAATTTCCACATAGTGGGGACTTGTTGTTCATCAGAGCACCTTTGAAAGAACTGTGACAGTGGTTCAGCTAGCTTAATAGCCACAGCCTTCAGTGCCTTGGGACGGATGTTGTCTGCTCCCGGAAAGCTATGTTCACACAGTGAGAGTAACTTACTTAACAAAATTGATAGGTTGAAAATAACATTTGTAAAAAAGGTGTCGGTAATGTGCTTGATATTATGGGACAGGTAGAGGTTGCGAGTTCATAGATTGGGGCGTATTGAAGCCGCAGGGCATTAACTGCTTCTTTGGCGCTTTGTACTCTACCGTCTGTCGTGAATAGTGGGAGTATTCCATGCTTCAATTTACGAAGCTTATTGACATACTTATACAGCAGTTTGTTGTTTGCCATGAACTTTTTGGCTAGGCACTGTTGATAAGTTATTTTGTCCTCACGGACAAGTGCGGTGCAATGGTTGCGATGGGCCAGGAAATTTCCCCAAGTCTCTGAGTCGGGGTTAATCTTGTAGGCACGCCATGCTGCATCCCTTATCGCCAGGCATTTGCGAGTCCTACTCCTTATAATTGAAGGCATTTTCGCGGGATGACGGGGTTTGGTCTCTGATGCTTTGTTGACGATGTCGCTGAGCTTATTAACGAACTCTGCCCAAACGTTGTCAAGGGGACTTTTGTTTGAGAATTCCCAAGCAGCTGCGTCGGCGAGTTCTTTCAATACGTGGTAGCGTGTGATTGTATGAGTTAGTTCCGAGTGTTCAGATGGATACTCTGCATAACACACATAGTCAAAAGTTATTACTACGTGGTCACTGAGACCTAATGGACTATCCATCAATAACTTGTCAATCATGAGCTCTTCATTTGTGAGCACAAGGTCCAATATGGACGGTTTGTTTGCTGTCCTGAATCTAGTGGGCGTGGTGACATGATTGTACAAAGGAATATTAGCGATCAGTTCCTGCAAGTCTGCTTTGAACTGCTCACTGGGCGATGCCGAAACCTCCAGATTGTGTAGATTGAAGTCCCCGGAGATGAGAGTGTGGCTGTACCTAGTGCGTGTTACTCTGTTTAGGCCACGGATCAAGCAGGAATCCATTTCCAGAGTGGACGTTGGGGGGCGGTAAACGATAGCTATGAGACATGTATCGTTGTGTCTCAGTCGGAGACGGCACCAGAGTGAGTCGGTAACGTGTGTTTCCAGGTCCTCAACTATTGTACATTGTAGATCGCTGCGGTAGTAGAGTAGGACCCCACCTCCTCTGCTGGGGCGGTCGTTCCGGATGAGTGACATTCCGGCTATCTCAACCTCAGCATCAGTCACCTCTTGATGCAACCAAGTTTCGGTAATAGAAATTAGGTCCCAAGCATTCGCAACCTGACGTAGTCGAAGTTCGTTAATTTTACTGAGGAGCCCTTGGGCGTTGGTGTACATACATGAAAGTTTCTCAGATTTAATCAATGTTTCAGAAGTTGTACAACTCATACGTGAAGTTTCGCCGACCAGTGAGTGGCCGGCGACTGGATGGGTGGATGAAGCAAATGAGTTTACGCCGACCATTAAAGGGTCGGCGACTAACCGTTTTTTTGGATGGGTTGCATACTCTCGAGAAGTATTTGATATATAAGCAGGTATCAGATGCGCCGAATCTCGGTGTTTGCTCGTGCTCTGCTGCGCCACTTCGGATAGTATGGCTACTCTTGAAACCGTCCCCGAGTCGGGTCCTGCAGCAGGTGTTTTCACTAAGGGTTTGAATCTACTGATTTGCCATTAAAAGGTGTTGGTGTTCTTGCTGCTTTCAGACGAATTTCTGTTGGCAACCTGTAAAGGAATTTAATCCAGTTCCCTAGTATGGTTGTTGCCATTTGTTTTGACTGTAATGCAAGTTTTAACAGCCTGGGACCGCATCCTTCATAGTTTGGTGTTATGGGGATCCTTGTCAACGAGATGACTACCAAATTTTCGAGAGAAAGAACCTCTTGGATGTAGTGCCATTGCTCGCGATCGTGCATCTGAGCATCGTCGGAAGAGGA